>ML406527.1:26542-43132 GCA_005239525.1 Nicotiana knightiana
ATCTTTCTCTACTAGTGATGGGAGCAATACCGAAAAAATATTTATCCCTTCGAAAATTTCAACCAACACCATACTTTCTTTCTTGTGTAAGAGGAGACATATTGGAAGTATGGATCAGTATATGGATTCCTTAGAATTGTTATGAGGAAGTAAGTAGTTGCATATTTGTTGTAGTGTATTATCTTCTGGTATTTCTCGAGTCTTGTACCTTTCTGTACTATGATACCTTCTAATAATACCTTTACTATTTCAAAAGATGACCAAATGTGGACTAGTAATATTTAAGAAAAGCTGCCACAATTGTGCAGTAACTTGGCAGTGCAAAAACAAATAAGAGTGGCTTTTTATTATTTCCCATGTAGGAGGCATTTACTTCATAGAACCAGCCGCCTTTCTTGTAGATTCTATGAATATAAGTTTGAGTAGAACTCCAAAATGTCCTCCTTGATCTCCTCTGTTTCGTCCTTCAATACTCTATTGACGTCCAATCTTCCAATGTAATTGTATTCAAACCATCCATTCATCATTTTGGACTACTCGAACCGCAGTCGGATCCTACTATCATGTCTTTCTCTTAAACCATATCTGTTAGCTCCCATAGGGCATGATTGAGATAGGCGCGGACGATTGTACATATATTTATTATTGTTGTAGGTAATACAAAATGTTTATATCTCCCTTCCTGAATGTTAATTAAGGATAATCTTTATTAACTGGGTACCTCGTACCCTTCTTCACCTCGCTTCTTTTACTTGTTACAAATCGTCTCTAACTTTCAACTCCCTTATTCCTCTAACTCAACACTTTCACAACTATATCTCTTACTGATCATCTTTCTGAATGTAGGCATCGTCTTATTAAGAATAGAAGTTCGGAAATTGAATTCTTATAAGTGAGCTCTACCACACGATCTAGAGTAAGAAGAAAGAGTGACAGTCCTAAATGCCCTATAGCCTCCTGCTGATAAGTGTGGTGCACGACACACTCATAAACAAGACTCTACTAGACACGAATTGTAGACTCCCTAGGACAGAACTGCTCTGATGCCACTTTCTACGACCCAAACCGATGGGCCGCGACGGGCACCCGGTACCATAATCGATCGAGTACCAGCATAACGCCTCATTCTTATTACATCATCATATACACGTGACATACGGGCCTAATAGGCCAANTGACACACCCATAAACAAGACTCTACTAGACACGAATTGTAGACTCGCTATGACAAAACTGCTCTGATGCCACTTTCTACGACCCAAACCGATGGGCCGCGACGGGCACCCGGTACCATAATCGATCGAGTACCAGCATAACGCATCATTCTTATTACATCATCATATACACGTGACATACGGGCCTAATAGGCCAACATAATCATTTATAAGCTCAAAACATAGGCCGACAAGGCCGTACAATCTTCCACGTATACGACTTATGTCTACAAGCCTCTGAGAGTACATAAATGTCATAAAGGTCGGGATAGAATCCTGCCATACTCAACAATACCTGTCTAAATAATACTAACCAAACAAGCGACTCTGAAGCAAATGGAGCACACCAACATCTTCCGCTGAGCTGATAGCCTACTTGGAGGGCTATTCACCTGTCTATTGGGACCTGCAGGCATGAAACGCAGCGTCCCCAGGAAAAAGGGACGTCACTACGAATAATGTACCGAGTATGTAAGGCACAAAAATAAGTACATAAGAGACATGGAAGAAATATAGAGCACATGACTCAACCTGTAATCCTGAATAGCTTTGTAAATCATAAATTACTTTTAGCGTCATGCATATGCATATGAATGTCATGTCGTGCATAGGTACATGTTTCATAACATCATCAGCCTATGAGGGCATCCCATCATATCATATCGGTCATTGTGGGAAAAATCATCATCGTATACTAGCTGATCAGGTGGTGGTGCGTATATAACACCATAAGCTTTCCCATATCCCATAAACATATATACGGGTATATAACGCCGTTTGAATATACATACATATATACGCGTATATAACGCCCACTTTGTCACGACCCAAACCGATGGGCCGCGACGGTCACCCGGTACCTTAATCAACCGAGTACCAGCGTAACGTATCATTCTTATTACATCATCATATACACGTGACATACGGGCCTAATAGGCCAACATAATCATTTATAAACTCAAAACATAGACCAACAAGGCCGTACAATCTTCCACGTATACAACATATGTCTACAAGCCTCTAAGAGTACATAAATGTCATAAAGGTCGGGATAGAGTCCTGCAATACCAAACAATACACGTCTAAATCATACTAACCCAACAAGCGACTCCGAAGCAAATGGAGCGCACCAACATCTTCTGCTAAGTTGATAGCCTACTTGGTAGGAGGGCTGTCGACCTGTCTATCGAGACCTGCGGGCATGAAATGTAGCATCCCCGGGCAAAAGGGACGTCAGTACAAATAATGTACTGAGTATGTAAGGCACATAAATAAGTACATGATAGACATGGAAGAAATATAGAGCACATGACTCAACCTGTAAGCCTGAATAGCTTGGTAAATCATAAATTACTTTTAGCGTCATGAATTTGCATATGAATGTCATGTCGTGCATAGATACATGTTTCACAACATCATCGGCCTCTGAGGGCATCCCATCATATCATATCGGCCATTGTGGGCAAAATCATCATCGTATACCAGCTGATCAGGTGGTGGTGCTATATAACACCATAACCTTTCCAATATCCCATATACATATATATATATGATGCCGTTTGAATATATATACATATATACGCGTATATAATGCCGTGTGATTTGATATGTTTTGGCGTCGAATGTGGAGGTTTGAAATCTCAAAGTTCATAAAGTTTATGTTTGAGTGCAATTCGTGATTTCAGCATTGTTTTATGTGATTTGAGGCCTCGAGCAAGTTCGTGTAAGGTTATGAGACTGGGTCGTGTGATTGGACGGGGTCCCGAGGGTCTCGGGTGTGTTTCGGGGTGAGTTCAGACAATTTGTCTCTGTTTTGCTGTTGTTGTTTTCTTGTGTCACTGATGTGCTATGCGATCGCGGTCCATGGAATGCGATTGCGGAGAAGAAATTCAAGGGATCTGGAATTTGGCCTATGCGATCGCATGAAGTGCAATGCAATCGCGGAGAAGGAAAAGTTGGGCTACAGGGTGAAGGCTTGTGCGATCGCAGGGCTGAAGGTGGGGTCGCACAGTGTGCGTATGGAGGCTTCTGGTGCTTGGCTTATGCAAACGCACATGTAGACATGCGAACACACAGAAGGGAATTTCGGGGCAGCATGGTTTTGTCATATGCGATTGCAGTGGCCTTTATGCGAATGCATAGAAGGGCAGAGCTGGGCAGACTGTATTTTAAAATGGGTTTTGGCCATTTCTTCTTTGGTTTGGTCGACTTTGAGGAGCTTCAAGAGTGGGTTTTCGTCAAGCATCACTAGGTAAGTAATTCCATCATGTTTTTAAGATTAATACAAGTTATATGCATGGATTAAACATGAAAGATTGTGGAAAAATTGGGAAATTTTGAAGAAACCTAGAAAATGGTAATTTGGATTTTTAGCCACAAATTTGAGCATGGAATTTAGAGTAAAATGCATATTTGAACTAGTAAAGCTATGGGTAGAAGTTATCTTCGAGAAATTTCGGATTTCAGGCACGTGGGACTGAGGGCATTTTGGTCATTTCACTGAGCGGAGTTAGGAAATTATATAATTTGGAATTGTTGCAAATATTAGAGTATATTTTTATTTGTTTGCCGTTGTTTGGATAGTTTCGGAGCATTGTGTAACAATTTGAGTCATCGGAAGTGCTTGGAAGCTGGTAATGGAATTTCGGAGCGAGGTAAGTCTCCTTTCTAACTTTGTGAGGGGGAATTGTCCCCCTAGGTGAACTAATTAAGTATGTGCTACTATCTGCGGGGCTACGTACGCACAAGGTGACGAGAGTCCGTGCGTAGCTACTATTATGCCATGTCTGGGTAGTCTAGGACCAACTAGCATGCCTTACCTGTTGTACCTGTGATCTTGCCAGTAATATTAGACTGCTAGTATAATTGAAATAGTAATTGAATATGTAAGAAGACTAGAGTTCATTTCTTAATCATCTATAAAGAGAATTTATTTCCTCCGTGGATAATTGTATACATGATAAGGGTATATTATTGAATATTATTAAACTTGGCAAATGAGTTTCAAAACAAAGATTTAAATGCTATTTTTCGTATTCCTTTAAGAGGAATGTTATCATTCTCTTGAGAAGCTGTTTTCTTGATAAAAATGTGGATTTATTATGTGAAAACATGTACATATGAGAACCTGAGTCACATGTATGATTCGCGAGCAGGCTGGTCTTATTGTTATTATGTTGACCGCGTCGCATGATCGATTCGCGAGCGGGGAAAATAGATGCATCTATGGTTCGAGTCGTTCGACCCTTTGGCAGTGCACAATTTATTATTGTTGGTCCGCGCCTTTCAACCCTCGGCATTGCTTGCGCATGATATTTACTGCGTACTTGCTGTGATTTTGCCTGATTACTGGCCTGGAGTTTTAAGTTGTCAATTGAAATGACAGACATTTAAAGTTACTAAAATTTTGGAAGAAGTTGTTCCTTCCCGTTGATTATTTGTTATTTGATTAAGTCACCCATGTTGGTTAACTGTTATTAATATGACGAAGATTTAAAGTGTTAAATGTGGAAGGAGTTGATATTATTTATTCCTGATTTTAATAAATTACTTATAATAATCTTGCTTAGTGGCACACCTGAATATACAAAATTGACCTCTAGCAAGTGTCTAATTAGACCTCTCGTCACTACCTCTTTGAGGTTAGGCGGGTGACTTACTGAGTACACGTTGTTTTCGTACTCATGCTGCACTTGCTGTGCATTTTTATTGCACAGGTACCTTCATAGCGATGTGGATGGTTTGGAGACTTAGGCATGCTGCATCATCCGAAGGCGATCCGCAGCTGACGGAGTCTCCTCGTATTGTATTACATTATTTTAATTTCCTTGTCCACTTGTATTTCAGAAAAGTATTGTAGAGATTGTAAAATTCTTTAAAATTGCTCATGTACTTGTGACACTGGGTTCTGGGATGTGTATGGGATCTATTTTATAAAAAATAGAATATTAAAACCGTTGTATTTACTTAACGGATTTTGTTTAGTTATTACGTAACAAGTTAAAGATAATGATTTCAAAAATGTTAAACAGGAATCTATTTCAACTAAGTAATGATTGGCTTGCCTGACGGTGGTGTCGGGCGCCATCACGGCCTTAATAGATTTTGGGTCGTGACATATGTGTACTCATTTTTCTTTTCTAAATTTTTTCCCACTAGGTTTTATTTTAGTTAAGGTTTTAACGAGGCACATTATCTGTTGAATAGACATTCCGGAGGGAGTGTGTCACGACCCAATTTCGGAGTCGTGATGGCGCCTGTCGTGGAACTAGGCAAGCCTCCCTTTTTAACTAAGCTAAATTCAAATTCCAGTAAAGATACAATTTTTAAACGAATTTATTAATAAAACTAAGAATATAAAGTTTAAAACAATATTTGAAAAACTAAATTTAAACCTCCCATCCCCAGATCCGGTGTCACTCAGTCATGAGCTACTATAACATAAAGCAAAGANATGATGGCGCCTGTCGTGGAACTAGGATAAAATTCAAATTCAAGTAAAGATAAAATTTTTAAACGAATTTATTAATAAAACTAAGAATCTGAAGTTTAAAACAATATTTGAAAAACTAAATTTAAACCTCCCATCCCCAGATCTGGTGTCACTCAGTCATGAGCTACTATAACATAAAGCAAAGAAAATGGAAATGGACAACATTGTCTCAAAATAAATGCAATAGGTGGAATAAAGAAAGATAAGGCGAGGTCGTCATCGCCAGCTGCTACCTCGACAACTCCAATGGAAACTTTGCTCCGCTGCTCAAAATACACTGCCGGGTCACGGTGTACCTGGATCTGCACACAATGTGCAGGGGGTAATGTGAGTATACCAACTCAGAAGTAATGAACCCAAACTATGGGCTGAGAAGTAGTGACGGACAAAACCTCAAAATCTTTACAATAAATAATATACAGAATTTAGACATGCTAATAGTTTATCAGGATGAGTAAATATGCTAAGTATGCTAGTATACTCTACATGCCATCATAAAATATATTTATGAAACTAGTATGGCTATGCACATAGTGCTCACAGCTCTCCCACAGAAGTCCACTCAGTACTATATATGGCTCTCAGGCCCAGGGAAGTTCCATCCCGGAATATGCAAATACGCCGACGACCGTAGTCACTATGTACTAAGGAAAAAGGCCAGTCCAGCCTCCCACGGAGAAGATCCATCTCCGTAATACAACACTCGGACAATTTCCATATCCAAGGAAGATCCATCCCTCTCATAACATCAGCTTCAGAAGAGATCCATTCTCAGGGAAGATCCATCCCTCAATATCACTTCGGACAAGATCCATGCCCAGGGAAGATCCATCCCTCAATATCACTTCGGACAAGATCCATGCCCAGGGAAGATCCATCCCTCAATATTACTTCGGAGAAGATCCATGCCCAGGGAAGATCCACCCCTCAATATCTGCGCTCACTGGGGGTGTAAAGACTCCGGAGTGGCCCTAGTGGCCCAAGAGCCATATGAAGCCAACGAAGGCATGATTTAAATATCACTGCAGTGTGCAGTCCATTATCATAACTGTCTCAATAACAGGCTCTCGGCCTCACTCAGTCATTACTCTTCAGTCTCACCCACATGGATCACAAATTCCTCCGTCAGCCCGAAACAATGATAAATATGCATGTAATTAACAATACTGAGACTGATATATGAAATAATATGCTATAACAGGACAGCGTGTATGACATCAAATAATCAGAACATGAGACAACAATATACGACCACTCGGGTCTCATCTTTTCCGGCGTGAAGCCTAGCATTTACACCTAACATGATTTTTAACATGTTCATAATTACCACATTAATAGATGCACAAATATCATCATGGAATAATCACTAAGCGGGGCCATGGGATAAGCTAGACCACATATACCCAGTGCACGCCCTCACGCCAGTCACTTGGCATGTGCGTCACCTCAACAATAGTCATAAATCATTTAGCTCGGGGTTTTGAACCGTCAGAACTAAGTTTGGAAACGTTACATACCTTAAAACTGGCTAAATACTACTCCGCCGTGCCTTTGCTTCTAAATCCTGCCTCTGAGTGCTCCAAATCTACCCAGTTCAGATTTTTATCATCAAATTATGCTTAAGGAGTGAATCCCAATTGAAAAATATCAATTTAGCTCAAAAACCAGAATTTGGTCAAACCCCGACCCCCAGTCCTGTATCCCAAAACTCAGAATTTTTTACACAAAACTGTGCTTCATCATTTCACGAGTCTGTACATATAAAGAACACTAATACCGGAGTTCGTTTGACCCCTCAAATCATCCCTAGAAGGTCTCAGAACCTCAAGCCCTAACTTCACTTTTTTTTATTAATTTTCATGAATTAAACATTGATATTTTGATCCTTAATCGCATTTAATCGAGTTTTAGGCTCCAAAATCCTTACCTCAATGAAGAACAATGATTTCCCCTCTTAAAAATCGCCTCAAAAGCTTCTTCCCGTTCAAAAATTGGAAGAAAACTCGGACTGCTCGTTATATATGTACTGTTCACGCGTTTTACTGCTCCCAATGCATTCCTTGTGATTTTCTAATCAATTTAGACTTTTGAATCACTCAATTTGACCTTATAATGGATGAGATATGTTGGTTTTAAGATTTGCAAATAATGCAGGCTTTTAATACGTCGTCAGGGGCAATTTCGTCATTAATCTGTAAAATATGGCAACCTTGGTAAAATGGCCATAAAATCCTCATACGATGCCTAAATGCGACGATTCTTTTTGCTATAGGTCTGTAATTACGATACGGATCTAATACTTCATTCAAGACAGTAATCGGAACTCATTTGTTCAATCTGATATCATTTATGCTTGAAGAAACGACGCCGAAGCATAAGAAAAACAAGCACAACGTAGCCCAAACCTATCCAAAACTCACCCGAGCTCCTTGGGACCCCACACGAATATTCTAACAAGTCCCATTACAAACTCGACTTTAGTCGAACCTTCAGAACATCGAAAACAACACCAAAATACCAGATCTACGTCGAATTCAAGCCTAAGAACTTCTAAATTTCCAACTTTCGCCAATTCAAGCCTGATTCGACCACGGACATCCAATTTACAATCCAGACACACTCTTAGATTTTAAATCACCTAACGAAGCTATCTGAGCCATAAAATTCGCATTCCGAGGTCGTTTACCAATAAGTCAACTCTTAGTTGACTTTTCCAACTATAAGGCTATTTTTAAAGACTAAATGTCTCAATTCTCACTACATCAATTCTGAATCCGAGCCAACCGACTCTAACACATCATAAACAACATAACCAACCCATGAAAAGGCAATAAAAACAACAATAATGTAAATTCTACGGAACGACCGACCGGGTCCTTACAGAGTGTTATAAATAGTATTTTATTTGTGCTAAATGTCTATATCTTAGAGAAATTTTAGGGGTTGCTACTTGGTGGCTAAGTCACTTTTTCCCTGTAAATAGAGGGTTATAGTCCATTGTAATTTATCCCAAAATCAATAAGAATTCTCTCTCCCTACTTTTCTCTGCAATACTATTCTTCTTCTTTTATTTTTTATCACAGAATTTATATATATTCAAACTAAAATTATATAGAAAGCATTACAACGGTCATTACAATTTTCCTGTTAAAAAATATATTTCCAGGTCATTACATATGGCTGCAAGCAGAATACAAAATTGCAGAGAAGAAGTTGAACAATTATCCAATACCAATTTCGAAGGCTACGATGTAAAGGTAAAATATATAGTCTAAACTCTATATAAGTAAACTATAATTACCAAATTATTGCACCCGAAATATTGTTGTCGAGATTTGATCCCGAAAAAAATAGAAGTAAAACAACATTTTTGCACCATTAGTAGGCAAATAATTAAGAATATTTACACCATAGTTATACATTGTGTAAAAATTATATATAGCATTTATTTTTTTGCAAACTTTTAAAAGTGTTTTAGAATCTTTACTCCCTTATTTATGAATTAGGGAAAACGAATTACAAAAATGCTTCCAACATCTGGTATGAATTGTGGAAAAAATCTTTTCACGGCGTAATCTCTATCTGTCCACACCTATACAATTAGATTAGGTTGTATAAACTTTATATATATATAACAATAACACATAAATTGTATAGACTAATTTTGAATCATAGTCCGACAGTTATCTCAATATCCCACCGGAGATCCATAAAAAATCATCTCTACCTTCATATCCACAGATTGGAACAAGGACACCCTCATATGGGACATCAATGAAAATGGTTCCTTCACGACAAAATTTTGCTACGATCTTATAGATAATAACTTGCCTTCTCTAATAGACTTTAATTAGTTATGAAACTTGCAGTGTATGAATAAAATAAAATATTTTTATGGCTATGCTTCCATAATAGATTACCCTGTAAAAACTACCTAGAATACATAGGTATGAATATCAATGAGCAATGCATAATCTGTCGAAAAGAGCCACAAACAATTAGCCACATCTTCATTTACTGTCCTACAGCTCAAACCCTCTGGAGTCAATTAGGCATAAACACAAGTTATTTGTTATTGTNAGGTCATTACATATGGCTGCAAGCATAATACAAAATTGCAGAGAAGAAGTTGAACAATTATCCAATACCAGTTTCGAAGGCTACAATGTAAAGGTAAAATATATAGTCTAAACTCTATATAAGTAAACTATAATTACCAAATTATTGCACCCGAAATATTGTTGTCGAGATTTGATCCCGAAAAAAATAGAAGTAAAACAACATTTTTGCACCATTAGTAGGCAAATAATTAAGAATATTTACACCATAGTTATACATTGTGTAAAAATTATATATAGCATTTATTTTTTTGCAATCTTTTAAAAGTGTTTTAGAATCTTTACTCCCTTATTTATGAATTAGGGAAAACGAATTACAAGAATGCTTACAACATCAGGTATGAATTGTGGAAAAAATCTTTTCACGGCGTAATCTCTATCTGTCCACACCTATACCATTAGATTAGGTTGTATAAACTTTATATATATAACAATAACGCATAAATTGTATAGACTAATTTTGAATCATAGTCCGACAGTTATCTCAATATCCAACCGGAGATCCATAAAAAATCATCTCTACCTTCATATCCACATATTGGAACAAGGACACCCTCATATGGGACATCAATGAAAATGGTTCCTACGATCTTATAGATAATAACTTGCCTTCTCTAATAGACTTTAATTAGTTATGAAACTTGCAGTGTATGAATAAAATAAAATATTTTTATGGCTATGCTTCCATAATAGATTACCCTGTAAAAACTACCTAGAATACATAGGTATGAATATCAATGAGCAATGCATAATCTATCGAAAAGAGCCACAAACAATTAGCCACATCTTCATTTACTATCGTACAGCTCAAACCCTCTGGAGTCAATTAGGCATCAACACAAGTTATTTCCAACCAAACAAGAACAATTCGCTACTTTATTTCCAAGGAAAAAATCCCCCCCCCCCCCCCCCGCAGCTAATAAACACCTTTCATGGAATAACTTATTTCCCTTTATTATATGGAACTTTTGGTTAAATAGGAATAATAACAATATAAACAATAACACCTACAAAGTTTCCCCAAATTGGACTATGAACCAGGCCATTGAATTTAAGTTTCTAACGGAACGTGAATTCAACTGGGATAAAAATTTGAATTAAAATTTCATTGGATCCCCCATCGTCCTCGTTGGTACAAACTGAACATTGATGGAGCCTTCAATAGGAATGATGCAAATGGTGGCTTAGGAGGAACTTTTCAAAATCAAAATGGAAATTGGACCTTAGGGTTCACTTCAAAAATAAACTCAAGAGCCCCAATTCACTCAGAACTCATGGCCCACCACCAAGGACTTTATATTGCTAAGGAAAGAAAATTATTTTCGTTGGAAGTAGAGACTGAACATGTAATTAAATTCATCAGAGAAGGATGCAAAACGTATGACTCTATTATTAACTCATGCAGGTTGCTTCTTTCACAAATGGACACAGTGGTGATGCACCATAATATTGGACAAGGAAATGATGTAGCCCACATCCTGGCAATACCCACATCCTCGCAAAGCATGCAAGATTCCTTTCTACCTTTAATAATATTGAACTTTTATTTTTGCATCCGCCCTTTGTTATGACCAGGATGCTGCAGATAAGGGGGTACATGTTTATGTAAAGACTATCTCTATTACTACTTGTATTCAGCTAGCAAAAAAATAGTAATCAGCATGCCATGCATGGATTATCATCAACCACTAATGATCCCCAGGATCATACCTACTGTACGTTCCGTTTCTATGAAATAAACGTCCAGTTAATCAAAAAAAAAAATCTTATACTAAGAAAAATAATAAACATAAAATTTAGTGGTATGTTTTTAACATATTCAATAATTCACAACATGATTGTTCTATTTATAATGTTAATGAACTTAAATTACATTCTATAGTAAGGTATAACTTGTGATGACCCAAAAAGTCATATTTCATTTTACAAGTCAAAATGGTGTTCTGGGACCTTGAAAAACTCCTGTTATTTCACTTCATTTCGCGTGCGCAGCACGGGCGTATAGCCAGGAAGCTTGTATACGAAAAACTGAGAAAATGCTAGTTTTGCCTTTAAAATTGAATTTAAGTTGACTTCCGTCAACATTTTGGGTAAATCGACCCGGACCCGTGATTTGACGGTCCCGGAGGCTCCGTAGGAAAATGTGGGACTTGGGCGTATGCCCAGAATCGAATTCTGAGGTCCCAAACCCGAGAAATGAATTTTTGGAAGAAATTGTTTTATTGAAATTATATGAGTTTTTGGAAATTGGTTATATTTGAAATATATGGTATCCGGCCAGTATTATGGTTTTGGAGTTTGGTACAGGTTCAATATGATATTTATAACATGTATGTAAAATTTGATAAGAAACGGAGGTCGTTTGACGTGATTCGGACCCACGGTTGTAAATTTTGATACTTTGAAAATTTTGGAAGTTTTCTTTGATTTTTATGATAAATCCGTTGTCTAAGATTTTATTTTGGCAATTTGATCGCACGAGTAAGTCCGTAGGATATTTTTTAGGTTATGTGCATATTTGGTTAGGAGCCCCGAGGGCCCGGGTGAGTTTCGGATAGGCATCGGGGTGATTTTTACTTAAAAAATCTGGTGTTTTGTGGTTGTTGCTGGTGTCCAGGAAATTTACCCTATGCGAACGCATGGGTATCCATGCGAATGCAATCCACATGCAGGGAAGGGGGTTGGGTAACACTTAAGATAGAAGAAGGAGTAAGAGAAAATATCTGAAGCTGTCATTTTTAAAAATTATAGGTAAAATATGGCTCTTAAAGAAGACATCTGTCCATTCAATCGGAATTTTGATTTCTAAAGGTATACTCCATTTACCGATATCCCACTTATCTTCCTGAAAGTCAAGTGCCACACCGGATACGCATTCAGTTACCTTTCTAAGAGCTCCTTTCACGAACAGTACAGGGTGCGAACGCGGAGCATAGGAAAATTACTCTACGCGAACGCACCCATGTAGACGTGAAACATAGAGTATCGGGGGGCCTGGGGGCTGGGTAGGTTTTGCACCGTGCGGGGGGAAAGGTAACTATGCGATCACATTAGCCCTGTCGTGAACGCATTGGGCAAATCTGCCTAGTTATTCAAAAACAGAACCAATTTCGGGCATTCTTCAAAAAACTCATAACTTCTTCTTCCAAACTCCAAATTGGGCGATTTTTGAAAGGGAGCTTCACTATAAATTCATATGTATGTAATCTTAGACTCATTTTCTTCCATTTCCATTGACACCAATTAGCTTTCTAGGCCTAAATCATCTTATTAAGGGTAGAAAATTAGGGATTTGGGTAGAGTTAGGGATTTTTATATAATTGGGATTTAGACCTCGCTTTGGGGTCAGATTTCAAGATTTATTTCATATTTGGACTCGTGGGTAAATGGATGATCGGATTTTGGTCCGAACCTCATGTTTTGACCAAGCGGGCCCGGGTCAATTTTTGACTTTTTGGGAAGAATAATAGGAAATATGTAATTAAGTATTGGAATTGAATTATTTAGCATTTATTGATGTTATTGAGTCAATTATGTCTAGATAAAATCAATTTAGAGTCGAGTTCAAAAGGAAAAGCGGTGATTGAGGCTTGATTTTTGCGGTGGAAGTCGAGTTGAGTGTTTGGCCTAACCTTAGCTTGAGGGAATAGGTGTTGAGTCTTATTTGCTATGTGTTTATACCATGTTCAACATATAGCTGAGGTGACGAGTACCTATACATTGAAGTCAAGCACGCCCGTAAGTCGAAAATTATGAATTATGTGATTTTCATTGATATTTATTTTATTATAACTTAAATTTCACTTTAGTGGTTGTTCATTCGGTGGAAATTCTTGGTATTGGATATTGTTGAGTAGTTTTTCGGTTAAGGAATCTCATGTAAAGATATATACTTGAGCGAGATTGGTTATAGTTGCATCGTTTGACGGGATAGTGATATTTATACTGTTTTTCCCTTGCCGGGATGTTATGATTTATGATTCACATTGTCGATTTTTCCTTCCCAAACTTCTACTATTGATATTGTTTGGGTGAGGAAGAGTGTAAAGCACGAATGGGTGTTGTCGTGTATTGATAATTGTGAGGATGAGAGTGTAAAAGCACGAAGGGTGATTCCGTGCCATGTTATGATATTAAAATCATGAAGGGTGATGTCGTGCCGCTTCTATTTATGATTCCGTGCCATGTTATGATATTGAACTATTGTCTTATTTTGTTATTTCTGTTACCTGACATTTCTTTCCCCCAACATATTTCCCCTTTTCCCTTGTACTTAACTAGTTACTCTTGTTGTTATTATTATTTCTTCCCAATATTATTAAATTGCATAGATTGTCTTGATTGTCGTGTCCTAGCCTCGTCACTACTTCGCCGAGATTAGGCTCGACACTTACTCAGTACATGGGGTCGGTTTAACTAATGCTACACCTGCACCTATTTTGTTGTGCAGATCCCGATACAGGACCCTTTGGATATTAGAGTTAGGAGGCTACCTTCAGTCCAGTCGGAGGCACCGAGGTAGTCCTGCAGACGTCCGCAAGCCTTGTCGTCCCTTTCTACTTCTTTATTTCTGTTCTAGTTAATTAAGAAATAGATGTACTTACTTATTTTAGACCATTACATGTATTATTCGTAGATAGTCCGTGATATTGTGACTCCAAAGATCTAGGATTTGGTTATTTTGGTATTTCGTAAAAGCAGTGGTTTGAGTTATAGATATATAGTCTATTTCATTTTCATACTTTTATTTATGAAAAATGTTTCATCACCCGTATTTATCTAATAATAAAGGATTAATGAAAATTTGAATATTCACGTTGGCTTGCCTAGCGGGTTCAGCGTTAGGCGCCATCACGGTCTCGACGGTGGGAATTTCAGGTCGTGACAAGTTGGTATCAGAGCACTAGGTTGCATAGGTCTCACAATTCATGGACAAGTTTAGTAGAGTCTGAGGGATCGGTATGGAGACGTCTGTGCTTATCCCCCAGAGGCTACAGAGCCTAGGAATAACTTCACATCTATTCTTCTCTGTCGTGCGATTTGAATTCTCAATGCTAACTGAATTCTTACTCTATTATCTCGTAGATGGAGAGAACATGTGCTTATTCATCAACTGATCTGCAGCTCGAGCCTCCAGCTTCAGCTCCTACGAGGGGCCGAGGCCAAGGCCGTGCTAGAGGCCGAAACAGGGGCAGAGCTCAGCCCAGAGAAGCAGCCCCAGTGGCGGAGCCTCAGGTAGAGTTTGTTGATGAGGTTCCTGCCCAGACAGTCCTGGTTGGGCCAGCTCAGGTCTCCGAGGGGTTCATTGCCACCCTAGTACTCCAGGATGCTCCGGTCCGCCTAGTGGGCCTCATAGAGAGTGTTGCTCAGGCAGGTTTGCTTCCTGCAGCACCAACCGTCTCTCAGGCTGGGGGAGGAGCCTAGACTCTCGCTACTCACACTCCGGAGTAGTTGGCTCCTCAATTTTAGACTGCGGTAGCTCAGCTAGCTAGGATAGATCAGCCGGGTATTATGGCTCAGACCGGTGGTGGAGCAGCTATGTCTGCTGATGCTTTGTGGAGGTTCAACAGGTTCACCAATCTTTTCACTACTACGTACAGCAGGGCATCTTAAGAGGATCCCTTAGATTACTTAGACAGTTGCTATGAGGTTCTTCGGAACATGGGGATCATGGAGACCAATAGGGTCGATTTTGCTACTTTCCGCCTTTCTGGTCCTGCCAAAACTTGGTGGAGGGATTATTGCTTGACCAAACTAGCTGGATCTTCGCCTTTGTCTTGGGCCCAATTCTCCGATTTTTTCTTGGAGAAGTTTCTTCCAGTCACCCAGAGAGAGGATCTTCGGAGGCAGTTTGAGCGTCTCCAGTAGGGTTCTATGACAGTTACACAGTATGAGACTCGATTCATCACTTTGGCCCAACATGCTATCATAATACTCCCCACCGACCGAGAGAGGGTGAGGAGGTTTATTGAGGGGATAGCTCAGCCGATTAGAGTACACATGGCCAGAGAGACAGGCAGTGATATTTCATTTCAGGAGGCGGCCAATGTGGCTAGGCGAGTTAAGATGGTCTTATTGTAGGGTAGTGATCAGGGGTCTGACAAGAGGCCTCATCATTTTGGCCGGTTCAGTGGTGCCTCATCTGGAGGCAGGGATTCTTTTGGCAGGGGTCATCCTCCTAGGCCCTTTCAGTCAGCACTCCAGGTATCCTGCAGTGCACCACCAACTCCTATCTGTGCACCACCGCTCCAGAGTTTTCAGAGTGGTTACTCAGGGTGACAGCGACAGTTTCAGGACCAATAGTCTCAGCAGCCGAGATCTTGTTATACTTGTGGTGGCCCGGGGCACATTGCTTGAGTTTGCCCCCGAGCCTCGAGTGGTTCTCATCACCAGGGTTCCCGTGCTATGATTCCCACAACAGGTGCTCCACCACCCCCAGCCAGCTAGGGTGGAGGTCGAGGTGCCAGGGGTGGAGGCCAGACAGTTAGAGGTGGAGGTCATGCTATTTGATGCGAGACTAAATTGCATAGTTTAACATGTGATATACCTTACATTTTATGCGCATTAATGATAAAATTACACTTGTTATGTGCTTAATAGAGTTTATTTTATGTGTAGGTGAGTTGGAAATGGAAACGGAGCTAAAAGGATGCAAATACATCAAAAATATGCAAAAGGAGACGCCCGGGCGATAGCCGGGCATTTGCCCCCTAAAGCCAGGCCCCCCCTGGCGTTATGGGGGAGTTTACACCATAAAGACTGCCCC
>ML406532.1:0-19295 GCA_005239525.1 Nicotiana knightiana
TCAGAAGCTGCCAAGGTTAGGCCAGCCTTAGAAGAGGAACAAATGAAGAAATTCTTTGTATGATCTTAGGATCCTCAATATTACGAGTGGCTGATGATTGTTGAAGGTCACAAGTTCTCTGACATCATCAAATCGGGAGAGCGAATCGAAGAGGGCATCAAAAGCGGTATGGTTATCAACTTTGAAGCTTTACATGCTACTAATAAAGCTCTACAGTCTGGTGGTGTGTCCAGAAAGAAGGATGTGAGAGCTGTGATGGTTGCACAACAAGCCAAATCTCCTCCTAAATACTAAGTATATACAGCACCCTCATTTACATACCAACCCGTTCCAAGTTACCAAGCACCTTCACCTCAATACCAAGCACCCTCACCCGCATATCAAGATTCACCACCCACATATCAGCCTACCTTACCCAGATACTCCCAACCAGCCCCCGTTTACAATGCCTATAATTCCCAACCTTCTCACTACCAATCACCACCTACTCACCAAAACTTCCCAAGACCTCTCCCTAACTTCGACCGTCGCCCTCCAAAATAATATACTGCCATAGCCAAGCCCATTGATCAACTATATGAAAGACTCAAAACCGCCGGTTACGTCACACCCATTCCTGCTGCCACCCCTGAGAACCTTTCTCAGTGGATCAACCCAAACAAATCCTGTTTTTACCACTACGGCATGAAGGGACACACCATCGAGGAATGTCGTTCCTTGAAAGACAAGATACAAACCCTCATAGCAAACAAGATCATTGTAGCCAAGGACCCTGCTCCTAATGTTCGTAATAATCCGCGGCCAGACCATAAAGGTGGTGTCCATATGATTGAAGTAGATGATGATTGGGATCCTGAGGGATCAATTGGGCTGATTGCAGAGGGTGATCCGAAGAAGCCCGCAATTACTCTCAACCCAATTGTGGTTCAGATGNAACCACATGCAAAGGAAAAGGCCCCAGTGCCGATCGAAGTTGAGTTTGTACGGCCACTCGAAGTAGCAGTCCGACGGCCTATAACATATACTCCGGTGGGAATGAGGATGACCACACCTATTCCAGTGGCAATGTCAACAACGCCACCCTTTTACTCAAACTCCATCCCATGGGACTACACAACTAAAGCAAGGAGAAAGGGTAAAAGCAAGTTTGAGGAAGCAATTGCTGCACAAGGTATGACTAGAACTGACAGAGTTTATATCCCTGAACATTTGACTGAATCTAGTGAGGAGGCTGTCAACCATCCTCCCACTATTGAGACAGGTTCAGACAATCATTGGGGAAAGATCCAAGCCAAGGAGTACTCAATCCTCGACTAGTTGAACAAGAAACCAGCTCAGATATCTATCCTTTCTCTATTACAGAATTCTGAGACGCACATGAGTGCCTTGCTGAGAGTGTTGAGTGAGTTATACGTACCAGACAATATCACCAGCGGGGAGATGGAAAACATGGTGGGCTAGGTTTTGGAAAGCCACAAGATTACTTTCCATGAAGATGAGCTGCCACTCAAGGGGTTACGGCATAATAGAGCACTGCACATCACTGTGCAATGTGAGGACCACTTCATTACAAGGATCTTAATTGATGGGGGTTCCAGCCTTTGTCCGCTGATCACACTCAGGAAATTGGGAAAAAGTCTACATGATATAAAACAAGGAGAGATGAATGTAAAGGCCTTCGATGGTTCGCAGAGGTCCACTATGGGAGAAATCACCTTGTGCTTATAGATGGGACCAACCTGGTTTGATGTAGACTTCCAAGTGATAGACGTGCTCGCATCCTACAACTTGCTGTTAGGGCGACCTTGGATACACGCTGCTGGGGCCGTGGCATCAACCCTACATCAAGCGTTGAAGTTTGAATGGAATCATCAAGAGGTAATCATTCATGGCGACGGTAGCAAAATCTATGGTCGCCAGACTTTTTCGGTCATTAATGGGAGAAGGAAGCTGGGTGGAGAAATCTACCACAACATTGAACGAGTTAACGCCATTGATAAGGACAAATGGTGGGACAGTAAGATCGAGAGCATCTTGAACTGGAAAGAATACGAGCCAGGCAAAGGGCTCGATAAAAGTCTCCAGGGAATAACAAAGCCAATAACACTCAAGAAGCACGGTACCACTTTCGGGATGGGATATGAGTACACTTGGAAGGAGCAGCCAATATCTCACCTGGAGCAAACTTTCCAGCATGCTGATATCATCTAAGGTACAGACGAAGAGGAATCGTTAGCGGCAATGAGAGATTTATTTCTGGACGATGAGGACATGGACTGCTGTGTCATTCTTGAAGAGAAGGGGGAGGAAGGCCCTTCCATACAGGTCGTGAGCAGAGGATCATATCTCAAGAATTGGTCTATCAGGACGACCAAAGCCCGTCGAGCCTCGGGGTAGCAAGGCTAACAAAACAAGCATTTATTTACAGCTTATTTATTTAAGAAAATTTCTTCCTTTTCGCATTTTTAGTTTCTGCAAGAAATAGCTCCTATGTTCAAACGATTATTCAATTTATCAAAGCATTTGCAGTTTCTCTATAAATCGTATATTTACTTGCTACTGTTTTCGTCCCCATTACTTTATTTACACATCATTACTATTACTTATCTTGATTAACCGACGACTGTGACATGCAACGAGGCAACGCAACAAACGAATTCCGATTCAGACGGGGATGATATACCTAAGGATATTGTTAAAGAGGTCGAGAACTTTGAGGATAGACCTAAGTCTAACTTGGACGAGACTGAGGTTGTCAACTTGAGAAACGCAGATAACGTCAAAGAAACACGCACCAACGTTCATCTGTCGCCATTAGAAAAGGAGGAATATACAGAGTTTTTAAGAGAATATACGGACATATTCGCCTAGTCGTAGGATGAAATGACTGGCCTCAGTACATCTATTGTGGGCCACAAGTTTCCAACCGATCCGACATGCCCACCGGTGAAGCAAAAGCTCATGAAGTTCAAACCAGACATGAGCTTGAAAATCAAAGAAGAGGTCACCAAGCAGATCAATGCCAGGGTTCTCTGGGTGGTTGAATACCCGACATGGTTAGCCAACATCGTGCCTGTGCCAAAGAAAGTTGGGAAGGTTAGAGTCTGTGTCAACTACTGGGATCTCAACCGGGCCAATCCGAAGGACGACTTCCCCTTGCCAAATATACACATCCTAATTGACAACTGCGCCAAGCATGAGCTGCAGTCCTTTGTAGATTGTTTCGCTGGCTACCATCAGATTTGGATGGACGAGGAAGATGCTGAGAAAATGGCATTCATTACGCCGTCGGGAGTGTATTGTTACAAGATGATTCCATTCGGTCTGAAGAATGTAGGGGCCAGCTACATAAGAGCTATGACTACTATATTTCATGATATGATTCACAAGGAGATCGAGGTATATGTGGATGACGTCATCATCAAATCAAGGAGAGCTGCTGACCATATGGAAGATCTGAGGAAGTTCTTCAACAGGTTAAAGAAGTACAATTTGAAACTTAACCCTCCAAAGTGTGCATTCGGGGTTCCTGCTGGCAAGTTACTAGGTTTCATCGTTAGTCGCCGAGGAACAGAACTGGATCCATCAAAGGTCAAAGCCATCCAAGAATTGCCGCCGCCAAAGAACAAGAAGGATGTTATGAGTTTCCTGGGGAGGCTCAATTACATCAGCCGGTTCATAGCCCAGTCTACCGTCATTTTTGAACCAATTTTCAAGATGCTGAGAAAGGATGCTGTAACCAAATGGACTGAGGATTGTCAAAAGGCCTTCGATAGAATCAAGGAGTACTTCTCAATACCACCAGTCCTAGTACCACCCGAGCCAGGTAGACCTATGTTACTTTACCTTGCTATGTTAGATGGAGCTTTCAGTTGCGTTCTTGGGAAACATGATGAAACAGGAAGGAAAGAGAAGGCCATTTACTATCTTAGCAAGAAATTCACTCCATATGAAGCCCGGTACTCTTTATTGGAACGTACTTGCTGTGCTCTGACTTGGGTCACACAAAAGTTGAGGCACTATTTCTGTGCATATACAACGTACCTCATATCAAGGATGGATCCGTTGAAATACATCTTTCAAAAGACCATGCCCACAGGCAAATTGGCCAAATGGCAAATCCTATTAAGTGAGTTCGACATTATTTACGTGACTCAGAAGGCGGTCAAGGGACAAGCATTAGAAAATCATCTCGCTAAAAATCCTGTGGACGGTGAATACGAACCATTAAAAATGTATTTTCCCGATGAAGAAGTTTCATTCGTAGGAGAGGACATTGCAGAATCCTACGATGGTTGGAGGATGTTCTTTGATGGGGCCGCAAACTTCAAAGGCGTAGGTATTGGGGCAGCCTTAATATCAGAAACCGGTCAGCACTATCCAGTTTCCGCCAAACTCAGGTTCCTCTGCACCAACAACATGGCTGAATATGAGGCCTGCATCTTGGGGCTCAACTTGGCCATCGACATGAACGTTTAGGAGTTATTAGTGATTGGTGATTCAGACCTATTGATACACCAAGTACAAGGAGAATGGGCGACCAAGAATTCTAAGATACTGCCATATCTACATCGCGTATAGGAGTTGAGAAAGAGGTTCCCAAAGATAGAGTTCCGGCACGTCCCCAGAATCCAGAATGAGTTCGCCGATGCATTGGCTACCTTGTCATCTATGATCCAGCATCCAAACAAGAATTTCATCGATCCCATCCCAGTGGGGATCCACAATCAGCCGGCCTACTGCGCCCATGTTGAAGAAAAAGCAGACGGAAAACCTTGGTTTCATGACATCAAGGAGTACCTAGCAAAGGAGAATATCCAGAACTTGCAACGCTACTCAGAAACGCACACTTCGAAGGTTGTCAAACAATTTCTTTCACAGCGGAGGGATCCTGTATAGGAGGACTCCTGATTTGGGTTTACTAAGGTGTGTCGAAGCAAAAGAAGCAACAAAACTATTGGATGAGATACATGCTGGTACGTGCGGTCCTCATACGAACGTGTTCGTTCTAGCAAAATAGATACTTTGGGTCGGTTATTTCTAGATGACCATGGAAACAGATTGCATCCAGTATGTCGAAAATGCCACCGTTGTCAGATACATGGGGATATGATAAAGGTACCTCCCAGTGAGTTTAATGCAACAAGTTCGCCATGGCCGTTCGCTGCTTGGGGCATGGATGTTATTGGACCAATCGAGCCTGCTGCCTCCAACGGAAACAGGTTTATTCTGGTTGCCATTGATTACTTACCAAATGAGTCGAAGCAGCCTCTTATAAAGCAGTTACTAAGAAAGTCATGGCCGACTTTATCCTCGACCACATAGTTTGTTGATCCGGAGTTCCAAAGTCAATCATTACCGACAATGGTTCCAATCTCAACAGTGACCTAATGAGAGCCATGTGTGAAACCCTCAAGGTCAAACACAAGAATTCCACATCATACAGATCTCAGATGAATGGAGCCATTGAGGCTGCCAACAAGAATATCAAGAAGATATTGAGAAAGACGATAGAAAAGCACAAGCAATGGCATGAGAAGCTGTCATTCGCCTTATTGGGATACCGCACCACAGTCCGAACATCATTGGGGCAACTCCTTACATGTTAGTTTATGGTACAGAAGTTGTTATTCCTGTCGAGGTCAAAATTCCATCCCTGAGAATCATATAAGAAGCCGAGCTCAGCGATGCAGAGTGGGTACGAAGCCGTTATGAGCAATTGGCCCTCATAGACGGAAAAAGAATTAACGCAGTTTGTCATGGTCAGCTATATCAGAACATAATGACCAGATCCTTCAACAAAAAAGTTAAGCCGAGACGATTCACACCGGGGCAGCTAGTGTTAAAGAAGATCTTTCCTCACCAAGAGGAAGCAAAAGGAAAATTCTCTCCCAATTGGTAAGGCCCGTACATAGTTCACCGAGTGCTGACAGGAGGAGAACTCATACTTGCAAAAATGGATGGAGAAATCTGACCAAAGCCAATCAACTCAGATGCGGTCAAACGCTACTATGTGCAACTTTCATGCTTTTATCAAATGTTGTAAATTGAACTATGCTTGACCTGATTCCCGTTTAAGAGGGGATACGTAGGCATCCTTATGGGTTCGGTCACATTTTAATAAAATTTCATTTCCCCCACGAATGGAAACTAGGGCAGAATTTTGAGAAGGGACCTCAAAATTCCGAAGCAAATGCAGCCGAGCACCGCACAAGCAATAACCAGAAGTATTCACTCATCAAACTGGGGCAGAATTTGAAGGAAGACCCTCAAAACTCCATAGCAAGAGAGGTTACAATGTCTTGAACCTCGTCGTGGTCGTCGGTTCATCCAATGAAATTAGTTTAAATTAGATGTTATATTTTTATAAAACCATGCATATTTTCTTCTCAAACAGCTTGTTTAGCAACGCTACTCCTGTGATATGAACAACGAAGTCCTCGTTATCAAGCAGACAGGCCGAGCCAAGCCAGTGGAGATGCAAACTAACCCTCCCCTTTACAGAACTCACAATTTTTCTTTGGATGCACGCACAAAGACGGCAAAATCCCATAACACATCCTAGGGACACGCTCTCAAACTTGTCGTACATGTCGACGCTTACTATCATCACAAACAACGCTTATTCACCACAATCGTATCACCGTAGTTTATCATCAGCTAAGAACTCTTACTGTCGTTTATTTTCCCACACTGCATAAGGCTATTCTGCCTTTCGAGACTTCTACGCTACCTGCCCTGCATTTTATTTCCTACATTTCATAAGGCTATCATTCTTCCTTCCGAGGTTCTATGCTACCTCCCCTGCATTTTATTTCTTGCACTGCATAAGGCTATTATTCTGCCTTCCGAGGTTCTACGCTACCTCCCATGCATTTTATTTCCTGCATTGCATAAGGCTACCATTCTGCCTTCCGAGGTTCTACGCCATCTCCCCTGCATTTTATTTCCTGCATTGCATAAGGCTACCATTCTGCCTTCCGAGGTTCTACGCCATCTCCCCTGCATTTTATTTCCTGCATTGCATAAGGCTACCATTCTGCCTTCCGAGGTTCTAATACGCTACCTCCCCTGCATTTTATTTCTTGCATTGCATAAGGCTACCATTCTTCCTTCCGAGGTTCTACGCTACCTCCCCTGCATTTTATTTCTTGCATTGCATAAGGCTACCATTCTTCCTTCCGAGGTTCTACGCTACCTCCCCTGCATTTTATTTCTTGCATTGCATAAGACTACCATTCTTCCTTCCGAGGTTCCACGCTACATCCCCTGCATTATTTCCTGCATTGCATAAGGCTACTATTCTGCCTTCCGAGGTTCTACGCTACCTCCCTTGCATTTTTATTTCTTGCACTGCATAAGTCTTCCATTCTGCCTTCCGAGGTTCCGCGCTACCTCCCCTGCATTTTACTTCATTGCATAAAGCTCCTACTACCTCTTCAAAGCAACCACCTTTCATGACGTTATTTATTTATGCTTCTCTCGGGCTATGCTCTGCCCCTCTTTTCTTTCGCAAATCGCACGACTAAACTTTGTCTTGTTAGCATAATACTACTGCATTCTTCATGGGCTGAAATATCACCAACTTGTCCAAAGGCGTCATCATTCGGAGGCACCATCTTCATGGCCCGAGAACATCATTTCATGGCCTGAGGATCTCTTTTATTCAACTTGCATATCATTATTCAAAGGCACCATGGTTTGGAGGCACCATCCTCATGACCCGAGAACGTCATTTCATAGCCTTCGAATCCCGCACCAAGCGATTCATGGCCCAGGACATCATGGTCTAAGGACAATCATCCTCAATTGTCCAAAGACAGCATTCATAGTCAAACGAGAACTTGCATCATGTTTATATCATGCACGATATATGCTTGTTATTTATTTGCAGGTAATCCAGCCGGAACAACCAACCAGGCAGGAGCGGACCACTCAAGTTCTCTGATACAACCCCGTAAGACCTTCCTACTTTACCTTACCTCGCACCTTGCGTCCGTTCTTGCGAAACATCACCGATATATTTCACCGATGATTCCGGAAATACATACAGCCTGATTCCTATAAAACCAGGGATATGTAGGCAGCTCAGAAGCCAGGGTGTGGCCTAATTCTCTCACAGTTTCATTTCGATCAAAATTGGCCATCATATCTTTACTCGACAACTCTTTCATCCTTCCTGGGTAAAGAGGGGCAGTTGTTGATACCCAATTTTTTCTCAAATTATTTTCAAACTTGCATATATGCTTTCAAAATCACTCTTGTAATAATGAGTATTTTCCCCCATTTTTATTAAATTATTTTCATGTTTATTTCATATTTCATATTTAAATAATTATTCATAAATTATGTTATAAATAATTTCAAAGTGTTTCCCAGCTCAGTATGCTATTTTTAATCTTTTTTGTCCATTAGGATTCAATTATTTCACAAATTAGCCAATTGGGTCTCATTTAATTTTAATTACAATAATTTCACAATTATAGCCCAATTGAATACTTTGTGTTGTTTTAATTCAAAATTTATGCATTTTTTAAAATTTTATATTATTTAATTACTGTAATTTCGCCTATTTAAACTTAATTTCATTTTTATACAATTATTAGCTATTTTTACTAATTATTTATCTATTTTTATGGGTATTTAACAATTAGCCACCTTTTATTTAAAACATAGCCAAACTTATACCCAACCCCATCTGATTTCATTAATCCAAATGACCCAGCCCAGTCTTCAAATTATACCCAGCCCAACCCCATGCGTGATGTTAGCCGTTGATCATATGAGATCAACGGTCCAGATCCAACTTGCCTTAATTAATTCAAACGACCCCTCACCAACCCCCTTATTTTCCCAGACCCCTCCATCTCTCTACGCTGGTCTCTCTCTCGCTAGTCTCTCTAGAGACTTCTGTCTCTTCGTCTCCGATGAAGCTCCTCCGCCTTCCTCTGGCCATCTCCGACCACCATCCTTTCGACCACAAGCCTCCATGATTTCTCCTCCATGTAGCTCACTTCATCTCTAAAGCCCTCGAGGGTCTGGGCCATGCCGACTTGCACCTGGGGCTCCTTCTTTGGTTGTTCCTGGCCTCTCCGGTGGGGTTTGGACACAACCACGCCATATCCATCACGACCTTTGAGTTTCACAGCAAGTTTTCCGGTTATCTCTGATTCTCTTATGAAACCCTAATTTTTGCCAAAACCTCTCATATATATGGTGTTTTAAACGATCCAAGCCTATTTCATTATGTTTTACACTGTTCTCAACTCAATATTTAAGGATCTTCAATTTTTAAAAATTTTACTTCTTTTTTAAAACTAGGGTTTCTCAGAACCCTTTTATGCCTGATTAAAGCTAAGTTTTTCTTTGTGTTTGAGTTGATTCTTTGCATATCTCGATTGATTCTGTACTCTTCTTGCTTTTTAAACTTGCATATGTCGAAAACCCTAACTGTTACGATTTTTCTGTCTGGGTTCTTCGTATTGACCTGATTATTTGATTCCTATTATGACTCTGTGATTATTATATTTCGAACAAGCTTGCTTAGGCCTAACCTACTTGTGTTACCTGTATGTGATTGTTTATTTGGACCTGTGCATCTCTAAACTTGTCTGTTGCTATGACTATTAACTTCTCTATATATGTGTTGAAATATAGGGCATGAATCTCTCTTGATTGACTATGATTTCCTTATTGAATGATCTGATTAAGAATATGTCTTTCAAAGCCCTAGAACTCTGCCTACTTGTTTAAATTGATTGATTAACTTACCTTGTTTATTAAGATGCTCTATTTACTGAACTATTTCCTTAATTATGGCTTTCTTAATCTAGTCTTAATTGGTTTCTCTATACTTAATAAACTTTGAATCCTTCCTTATTAGTCATGTACTGATTTTATATGTTACTAGGTTTTACCGTGTGAATTTTGAAACCCCTTAACTTAAGGGAATAAATGTCTTGATTTCCTGGTTAATTGATTCCGACTTCCTTGATTACCATGCTACTTTGATTCTTTCCTTATTTAGTCTCGTACTGACTTCTATTTACCTTATATGCTATGTATTTTACTGTTGGAGTTTTTAAATCCCTTGACTTAAGGGAATCGTGTCTTAATTTCTCACACTGATTGATTCAGACTTCCTTTATTACCATGCCTTTATGATTCTTGCCATATTTTGCTACCCGTTTTTAACTATAAAAATCCTAGCTTTTCACAAACACAAGGACACACACACACAGACTTGTGTAAAACTCTCTCTCTCTCTCTCTCATAAAAACTCTCTGCTCTACTACTGCTTCTCTTTTGCTCTTGTCTACTGTTAGCCGGCTGCAAGCCAAGGCTAACCATTGTGCTCTTTCTCTTGTTCTCTCATTCTGCTTGCTTTACTCTTCACTGGCATGTCTTATTTTAAATTTAAAGCTTCACCAACAACATGATTCTCTACTTGTTTCGGTTCTTATTATTCTTAGTCTGTTTTTGCTTATGGTTTTTCTGTGAAACTTGCAACTAGAATACATCCTCAGCATGCTATTATCTCTCTTGTCCTGTGTGTTTTGGGCATATCTATTAGCTATTTTCATGATTGTGTTGTACCCCAATCCCTTGAGCCTCTCTATGTGACTCCTTTATGGTTGGTTTATGGTTATGTCAGAGTAAGCAATCTCTGATCATGTCCAAAGAATTCCAAGATCTTTCACTGGATTGTTTACCAATAAATGTTCCACATGTTCCCATCCTCATTACCCCTGCTTGTAATGTCTGAACCTGTTGTAATGCTGTGTGTTTCGGCTGTGCATCTCTGATGATGTGTGAAGGTTGTTCCTTACTCGTATCTTTTCCAAAAAATAAAACTATTTTTTCCAAACAAATTCTCTGGTTTATGAACTCTCTTTCCAAACTCCTTTTCTTTTCAAACTCACTTCTGGCACTTCACATTATTCCTAGAGACCTAGGTTCCACCCCCTCAGTGTGAGCATTTCTTAGGGAGACTCTCGAGTTCCCTCTGAACTTTGACACACTGAGGCTGGTATTTCCACACTGCACTTGCATTTGGAAATTATATATGGGTGCTGGTATTGGCAAGGGACCCACGAGGGCCCTAGGGAGCTTTGCCGCACCCAGACCATGTAAGGTTGTGAAACTCGAAAAGATTGAGGTTGGGAGATATGGGCCTGATTGAAGGCTCCCTATAGAAGTAGCTTCTTATTTTCCTTTTAGTAATGTAATTTATTATTCCTGGTTTGTAATAATCTGTAAATAAATACTTGGGGCTGGATAGTGAATATGGGAGGGGACTATGCATGTTTAATATAGTATGGGTAGAAATCATGATCATAGGATTTACTTTATCTATGTGTGCAATAGTATCATGCTTAGGACATGCATACCATACATTAGAAATCATTTATAGGTTGTTTACTTCAACATCTCTACTATTCTCATGTTTATTTTAGAAATCCTGCTCACAACTAATAACTATAATAAAATTGCTCTAATGTTACTGGCTCTGCATTTTCATCTAGAAATCATGCTTTAGGTTTCATAATCAATGTGAGCACAAGATACCATGTTATTCTAGGACTTTTACTTTCAACATATTTGTTTCAAGTCTCACTCTTCCGAACACCTAGAAAGTACGTATTAAGTCTAATCACGCTCTTATATCGCCTGTATATCTAATAACCTTGCTAAAGTATGTTAAATGGCTAAAAATGTTTTCTGCAAAACCTAAGATTGGTTTCGATATATTGTCTTAGATACCATGCCTACAGGAATTTATTCTCATCCTTTGTCTTTTAAAATCAAGTTAAAGACCTGCATTCCATTGATTTTACAAAAAATGAATAATCGGTATATATTCGGACACCTAGGCAAACCTTAGGCCTAATCCTTATTAAAACCAAAAATCAACTATTTTATGTATTGCCTATATTACAGAATATATGGTCTTCAAAACCAATCAGTCTTTTCTGAAAGTCATCCAACTTTGTTGCTTGTTACCACTCTCAACTCATGCTTTGCCTAGAAACTGCTGGATTTTCAAAATCATTTACCCTCTTTCTGAAATATGTACAAATCACTTTGTTTATTTAAATCCCTGCTCTGCTTTCAAACTATTGGTTTCTAAAATTATTCACGCACTTCCCTTTTACTAAAAATTCATTAAAAACTGCTGATTCCTGCTTTGTTTTCAAACTACTGGATTTCCAAAATCAGTCACTCCCTTCTGCAAATCACCCTGTTTATTTTCTAAAATCCTGCTTTGCCTTCAAATTACTGAGTTTTCAAAATCATTCATTTCCTTTGCTAAAACTCACTGAAACCTACTGTTTTCACATTCAATTTCCTGCTTTAAGTTCTAACTTTGAGACCTTTGTTGTGTTTGAGACGTGCTATTTTACTTGTCTTATTTGTGGAGGGATATATGAGCCCTTAACTGCCTATGTGAATCATTTATGTGCAAGTCCTAACTGTTTTCTACTTTTCTCCTAGAGTTTATCTTTTACAACTTAAGGGGTCAGCCTAATACTCACCTTTAGTCCTAAACACCCTCTGGGACTTATAGAACGGGACGGGTAATAGCATGCAATAAGCTTCGTGACCAACACACGCGTTTTAAATACCTTAGCGGGGTGGGAAGGGTAGAATACATATATGATGACCGGTGCGCTAATACCACGTGCTGCCCCTCATTGAGGATGTGACATACCGGGTATTGCATTGATGTGATTCGTATTACTTCAAACCTAGGAAAATTCTTTTCAAATGTTTTTACTTTAATGTTTCCCAAAACCTTTAAAGATTTTCATACTTGTTTGAAATCCTCTCTTATATGAACCTTACTTGCTATTTGTTTACCGTCCAAATTCACAAAACTTCTTGGCTGGGACCTACAGTTGTGGATCTTGAGGGGTGCCTAACACCTTCCCCTTAGGATAACTTCAACCCCCTTACCCAATCTCAGGTAATGCAAACTAGTTCATGAGTTATCTACTCTAGGTGCCCTAACACACCACAAAATCGTTAGGTGGAGACTCTTCCTTAAGCCTCTTCCTTTAAGGAGTTATCCAAAATTTCATAAACCCGATCTCTCCGCACCTGACCCGTGAGAGGAAAAGGGGCGCGCGACAACCCAATGACAGGTAGTACGAATCATTAGCTTATAAGAATTTGAAATTTACAAAGCTGGTACAAATAAATACACGATCTTTTTGAAAGTTACATAAACAGATTAGCAAAATCTAAAGCTACCAAGGACAAGTGATAGATATATTCCGGAATGCACGAACATCTTCAGATTCAGCTCCCGACATCACAAAATCCGCATGTAAGGTGCGGAAGTATAGTATGAGCACAACCGACCCCATGTACCCAGTATAAGTATCTTGTCTAACATTGTCGAAGTAGTGACGAGGCCTTTTAGCTAAAATATACTCACTGATAAAATCTGCACCGCAAACTAGCAATAGAACGATACTACGATATAACAGAAAAGAGTACACGAGACAAATATGCAAAGCAATAACTAAGTACTAGAAGAGATCTCAATTTAACATTTTCTAATATCTCGACCAATCTTTTCCTTAGAACGAAAACCAATAATCATGATATTCACTCCATAATTTTCATAGCCTGAGGAATGTTCTCAGATATCAAGTTAATTGCATGGCAACACTCTTTGTGTATTTATCTCATCCTCACCAAATATGCGTATAATAGTACCAACCAGATGGCAGAAGTGCCGATAACAGTAATGAAAAAGTAGGAAGTACGCAAGTAGCAATAATGAACAAGGATATACATATGGACAACCGTAATAATACTTGGCGGAACGCATTGGATTAATGACAACAATTACGAATGAAGAATATAAACTTCAACTGACTAGCATGGTGAAGGCCTAGATATATATATAACAAATAAGAAGGGGACCCATGATCTTTATAAGTTAACAAGTAGAGGCATGAATGACTAACATGGTAGAAGGCCTGTATTAAGGTGCAACAAAATAGATACGACATGGATATAATTATAACAACAGAAAGTAGGCAGGGTATTTGCAAGTTAAGCAAGTGGAAGCATGGGCAACACAACAACATTTGAGCTAGAGAACAAATAAAGAACAGTAACGACAAGTCACATAAGAACCATAAGTACGACAGTAACAACTCAAGGTAAAGACGTGAACATATCTACAAGGAAAGGATATCACGACATAATGCATTTCCATTGTCACACCTCCTTTTTCCACTACCCCGTATTAATGAAGGGTAGAGAGGGAGTTTTTCCACTTTAAGTGACATTATTCAGATTTGGGATTTATTTTAGTTTTCAGAGTCGCCACCCGGATTTTTACGGTGTTCCGGGACACCATTTATTTATTGAAATCCCAAACCGAGGAAATTTTGACTCTGTTTTAATTTGTCTGCGCACAGAAATCCGAGTAAGGAATTCTGTTAACCCGGGAGAAGGTGTTAGGCATTCCCGAGTTCCGTGGTTCTAGCACGGTCGCTTAACTATTAATATTTCGCCTAAATTATCTGATTATTTACATATTTTTAAACTTATTGTGCATTTTAGCCTTTTTCACTTTTAGCCACTTTTAATATTTATGGACTTATCTTGAAAACAAGTCACGGTGGTGTGCACTTGTCATTTTTTAAACACATTATAATTACGCCACCTGAAATGCACCCGTAATTATAACATGTGATATTTATTATAGTTCGAAGTTGAAGACGGGGACATGAGTTGTCGCTCCCGAGTGTTGGTTAGAGTAGCTTTTTGTACATATCGTGAATTGCGCCACGTGAAACGTACCCGAGATTCGTAACATGTTAAATTTTGTTATTGTTTGAAGTTAGATTCAGGAGCAGGAGTGTCCCCAACCGGGTGTAGGTTACATAATCATGACTATGGTCATGAGGGTTTAATTTCTTATTTGAAGAAAAGCCGTTACTTATTTATTCTCTAAATTTTGTAGTATTAGTCTAACAGAGATATTTTGGGCTAATCCTATTTTTGTTCAGTTTCTAAATACAATGTACCTATTTGGATTAGATTATCATTAATGGGATACCACACATATAATAGTCGAATTTCAACACACTTAAGCGCAAATCAGTTGGCTTGCAAGTGAAGAACAGACAACCAAATATGATATTGTGTGGTCATTAACATGATGAACTAGCATACAAAAAAAAGCAATGGGATCAAACGCCACCCTAATTAACAACTAATTCCGAATTAAAAGAAAATTCAAGCCCAAACTGGGATCTCCTCGGTAGATCCCGGAAAATTGTACCATATTAGCCAAGACATGAAATAGGCCAGTTAAACACATCAATTCAACAGTGTACACTCCAAACTATAGAGATAAGCATGGATAACTACCTTTTCCAGAAACTTAGCATGTGATTGTTCAGGACATTGCAAACTTAATCACCACAGCAAACAAGAAGTTTGAGCCTTATTTTTAGCATACACTCATTACACCAAAGTGACTTAGTAGTGACGACTAGGGATGCTAATAGTTTCTTTTAAAACTCCCTCTATTTTCAATTTCTGATTCTGCCCATGAAATCTGAATGGAATAAAACCAAACAAATCTTAAATAAATAACAAGTAAATTCAGTTTCGGTGTTGTCATTTAAACACGCTTAATTATCAATTGAATAACACCTAACCCCGAGATCCAGTTTCTACACATGTAATGGCTTCCGAAATTGCATGAGATGAAAAATCAAACAAAACCGTTGCAGCTAAACATTCTAGATCTAGATGATTAAACACAAATATAGAATTGAAGAAACAAGTTTACATGCCATAGATTTGAGTGAAGATTTTTAAGTGTATATTAACATACCTAGTTGTCGAAAATCTAGAAGTAAAAGATGAATCACGAACTCTTCATTTCGAACAAAGAACTAAGCCGAAGTGGATCAAAATGAAGGCCAAAGATATCGGGGGAAGCTCAAGCCAACAGCAGTAGCGAGTTCCTTAGCGAACCAGCAATTTAATACCAAAAACAAGAGAAAAATGGAAGCTCATTGTTCCAATTTCTGTTTTCTTTTCTGATTTGGAGCTTTTCTTTTGAGTTTCCAGATCTGGGAGTTTCTTTCTAGCTGTTAGGTTGAATAACAAGGGATCTTTTGGTTTCTCATCTCAGCGACGACTTGGAGGAAGTCTGACTGGTTTTCTCGCCGGATTCCGGCAGTGAAGAGATGGGGAGAACAACATCCATTAGGTTTTGTTTTTTTTTTTTTAAGAGAGAGACCCGTCCAGGATGAAATTTGCTTTGGGTTTTGAAGAAATAGCCTGATGTCGAGATAGAGAAAGAAAGAGGCGTCTATTTTCTCTAGAGGGGGTCTATGATTTTTCTTGGTGAAGATGGAGAGGGAGTGAGGAAGGCGATGGGAGGGGGGAACGACGGCTGTCTAGGTAATTAGGTCTCTAGGTTGTTTTAATAGGTGAGGGAGGCGGGTCGGGTCGGTTCGGGTAGGCAGGCGGGTTTTGAGTGGGTTTGAGGGAATTGGGCCATGAAAATTGGCCCAGTGTGAATTTAGCCTTAACAAATTTCTCTTCTTTTATGCTTTTTTGTAGAATTAGCCACTTTAGACTCAAATTTAATTTAAATCTATGTTTTGGCTAGCCTATGTATTTATTTTATCTAGTTATGGACTAGTGCAACTAATCGATTAATTAACCCACGAATGCAATTTTGATTTTTAGAAAAATATATTTGATAATGCAACTAAATCCTAAAAATGAAGTTTAAAAATCTAACATGCTAATGAAATCAAGATTCGAACATTTTTTTTTAATGATTTTTTACTTTATTTTATGATTTTAGAATTATTAAACATGCATGGGATGCAACTAAATAAAGAAAATTTCCTAAAATTTATTAAAACTATTTTTGGTTATTTTAGGAGTAATTTCCTTGTAGGGCAAAAATTGGGTGTTCACAGCTGCCCCTCTTTGCTCGACAACATGAAGAGTTTTCGGGCAAAGATAAAGTGAGCAACTACGAGCAATTTTTGCCTGTTTGGTACTCCATTTGGAAGCATTTTGAAAAAAAACTTTTTGACCGAACCTTGCTTCAGGGGTTGCCTACATATCCTTGGCTATAAAGGAATCAGGTCAGTGTAGTTCTGGAAGTTTTGGTAGCTGGGACTACCGGAAAGCTGTGATTTCACTGTTGTTGCTGCTGCTTACTGCTTGCTGAGCTCCTTATTACACCAAAATCAAAAATGAAAAAGACTAAACTAAACTATCAACTACGAGTTACAAGATCCCTATCTATAAGTCTTCTGCAGCTTGATCTTGAGTGTTGGTTGTTTCTTCATGCAGATTCTGATATGAATCTTGATGCTTGTTAGTCATAGGTGCTGGTTCAATCTTTTTTCAACTTTTCAGGTCAAGATGGGACACGCAACGCTTGTGACTTCAATCTTGTATTGAGCGGTCCACATCTTTTCCGTTTCTGTACTTTGGGGTCCAACTCTTTTCTTTTATTGTTTTCTTTTATTCTGAATCGAGACGTCTTCTTTTGGTCGTCTCAAATTCATTGTAACCTGCGCAAAATCAAAGCAAACGAACGAAATTTTCTGCCCCAGTTTCACTAGGAAAATTCCGTGAGTTATTGTAATAAAATCTATGCTACTTTATTATTGAAAGCAATGAAAAGCCGGGAATGGTGCACCCGGAGTTATTGTAGACTAGGGAGTGGATACCCTATGCCTAAAGGTAAAATCAACTAGGGAGTGGAGACCCTATGTTGGAAAAAAAATTGACAAGTTATGTTGTCGTCAAGAAAAAATCACCAGGTTATGCTGGTGTCTGGGGAAGGATCAACGGGTTATGTGGTAGTCAAGAAAAAGATCACCAGGTTATGCTGTCGCCTGAGAAAGAGATCACTGGGTTATGCCAGTGTCTGGAAGATGATCAACAGGTTATGCTGTTGTCAGGAAAAGAAAGGATCACTAGGTTATGCCGGTGTCCGGGGAAGTCAAAAGGTTATGCTGTTGCCTGAGAAAGAGATCACTGGGTTATGCTAGCGTCTGGAAGATGATCAACAGGTTATGCTGTTGTCAGGAGGATCACCGGGTTATGCCAGTGTTCGGGGAGGTCACCAGGTTATGTTGTTGCCCTAAAAAGGAGAGATCACTTTGTTATGCCAGTGTCTGGAAGTGATCAACAGGTTATGCTGTTGTCAGGAGGATCACCGGGTTATGCCAGTGTTCGGGGAGGTCACCAGGTTATGTTGTTGCCCTAAAAAGGAGAGATCACTTTGTTATGCCAGTGTCTGGAAGTGATCAACAGGTTATGCTGTTGTCAGAAGGATCACCGGGTTAGGCCGGTGTCCGGGGAGGTCAACAGGTTATGCTGTTGCCTGAAAAAGAGATCACTGGGTTATGCCAGTGTCTGGAAGTGATCAACAGGTTATGCTGTTGTCAGAAGGATCACCGGGTTAGGCCGGTGTCCGGGGAGGTCAACAGGTTATGTTGTTTTCTGAAAAAGAGATCACTGGGTTATGTCAGCGTCTGAAGTGATCAACAGGTTATGCTGTTGTCAGGAGGATCATCGGGATATGCCGGTGTCCGGGGAGGTCAACAGGTTATGCTGTTGCCTGAAAAAGAGATCACTGGGTTATGCCAGTTCCTGGAAGTGATCAACAGGTTATGCTGTTGTCAGGAGGATCATCGGGATATGCCGGTGTCCGGGGAGGTCAACAGGTTATGTTGTTGCCTGAAAAAGAGAGATCACTGGGTTATGCCAGCGTCTGAAGTGATCAACAGGTTATGCTGTTGTCAGAAGGATCACCGGGTTATGCCGGTGTCCGGGGAGGTCAACAGGTTATGCTGTTGCCTGAAAGAGAGATCATTGGGTTATGCCAGTGTCTGGAAGTGATCAACAGGTTATGTTATTGTCAGAAGGATCACCGGGTTATGCCGGTGTCCGGGGAGGTCAACAGGTTATGCTGTTGCCTGAAAAAGAGAGATCACTGGGTTATGCCAGTGTCTGAAGTGATCAACAGGTTATGTTGTTGTCATAAGGATCACCAGGTTATGCCGGTGTCCGGGGGGGTCAACAGGTTATGCTATTGCCTGAAAAAGAGATCACTGGGTTATGCTAGTGTCTGGAAGTGATCAACAGGTTATGCTGTTGTCAGGAGGATCATCGGGTTATGCCGGTGTCCGTGGAGGTCAACAGGTTATGCTGTTTCTTGAAAAAGAGAGATCACTGGGTTATGCCAACGTCTGAAGTGATCAACAGGTTATGCTGTTGTC
>ML406533.1:0-21906 GCA_005239525.1 Nicotiana knightiana
TCTCTATCAATCATGAACACTCTATCTACCATAAATCTCTCTCAAGTAATTATGATAATTTACTAGACGCACTCTCTCAAGTTACGCTAGCTAGATTGCATTACAGTTCACTTAGATTGCACCCGAAGTATCGTTATCTCTAATCCAACCTCTAAACCCTCGGTTATGACTTTCGTCTATACTCTGGGAGTGGTGTTGTTCAAACAATTACCTAAATATGCACTCTCTCTCAAGTAGATACATAATAAATAGGCACAGCTAATTGAGGGCCCTTCAATCAACTACAACAAGAACGTAGTTGAACAAATAGAGTTTAATCAACCAATCAAAGCTATATTAATATCACAATAAGTTTATTCCCCAACGGGTTCTACCAAAAATTATCTAAACATGTTCAAAAGAATTAAATCTAAACTAACTTGCATAATTAAACTACAAAGTAAAGAAGAAACTATGTACAAAATTGATGTTTTTCCTTTGATCCACTCTAATCTCAAATCTCCTCTGATCTCCCCCTTGTAGTTGTGTTTTAGGAGTCTATTTATAGGTTTAGGGTGAACCCTAACCGTGTAGGAGACTTCTATTTCAATTGGAAAACACTTAAACCCGTCAAAACTCGGATTTGGCCGAACTGGGCAGCCCCTGGCGTTTGGACCCAAACGCCTGGCTAACGCCAGGCTAGGGCTGGCGTTTCAGCCCAAACGCCTGGCTAACGCCAGGGTAGGGCTGGCGTTTCAGCCCTAACGCCTGGCTAACGCCAGGTAGGGTCAGGGTGTTTGGCTCTGTCGCCCGGCTATCGCCCGNAAAGCCCATATTGTTGCGTGTGAGCAGAGAGACTTCCATTGCTTGATGCCAAAGAGTATAATTTTCCATTCTAATCAGTTAAAAATCAAGCAATAAGGGACTCGGAGTATCAGAGGATGATGTGATCAATTGCACTTGATCTTCGTTCAACGACTTCGTCAATCGCCATGAATGAAAAATTAGGGTTTCAATCAAAACACGATCAATCTCTCGTTCTTCACCAAAATTGTGATGAAGGATCCTAGATTTTATCAACTACAGCTCTGATACCATGTTAAATCTCCTCGATTAGGAGATGAATTTGTTGAATTGAGCAGAAATGAACTATCACAGAAAAAACTCGAAGAGGAAAATAGATACAGAAGAAAACAAAGAGAGATCAATTCACATTTTGATTCTATCTCACTCAACTGAGAAATAAGCTCTTACACTTACATATACACACGTAGCTTCTAAACTCTACTAACTGAGTTAGTTAAACTACAAATGTCTACTATGACTAAAACTAACTAATTACAGTTAACTAATAACTAACTATGGTCAAGTTACTTAAGTGCATGCAGTATCATTTACAAAAGTATTATTGTTAAAATCAGACAAGAGGGAATGCTCAGATGGTCAACACCCCCACCTACAAGTCAGTGTTGTAGGTTTGAGTCATCAAATGAGCAATAGCTCAAACAAAAGGGGATCAAAGGAGAATCAAAGGGTAGGAGAAATTTAAAAAAAAAAAAATCTGATGCGTTGTCAAGTAGGAGTACTATTATAAATATTTCTAAATTCGCGGTACTATTGGTACGCAGCTCCAAATATCTCTCGCTCCCATGTGTTAGTAGATACGTTATATTATATAATTTTTGTCCCGTTGGAAGCGATATGATTTTTCATATGACTCGTACGTCTATTTATTACTTAATTAAATAAACGTGCAACGTTTTAAATCTCTTTATAGTTTTTTTTTTTCAGAAAGAGGCTGGCTTGCATGGATACTACAGCGTATGTTATTAAGTACTTACCTTATTAAGCTTTTAATACTAACTCCTAATGATTCGTTCGCGTTAACTAAAGAGTTGGATTATATCATGTATAATTTACATAGGGGATTCAACTTCAAGATCTTACAATAGATAAAGATAAATGCATAATATCATTGCATCCACTATATATTAATTTCTAACAACCGATGTGAAATGTGTTATATATATATATATATATATATATATATATATATACACACCAACTTGTCACGACCCAAAATCCGCTAGTCATGATGGCACCTAACCATACCCGCTAGGTAGGCCAACTATTAATTATCCAATTCCGATTATATTAACAAAACAATTAAATGAAAGTAATTTACGGAATTTTATACATTCCCCAAAGACTGGTAGTACAAATCATGAGCCTCTACGAATAGAGTTTACAAAGTAACAATGAAATAAATACACAGTTTGTTTGAAAAGTACATAATCAGAGTTTGATAAGCTAAGGCTACCCTGCACAAAGGAGGCAGCTACAACAGGGACGCCAGTACATCTTCAAGTCCCGCAACCATCGAGCACAACAACAACAGCAACCGACATCTGCACGCAATGTGCAGAAGTGTAGTATCAGTACAACCGACCCCATGTACTGAGTAAGTAACAAACCTAACCTTAGGTTGAAAGTACTTACGAGATAACACAAGGTTGGGTCCAATACCAGAATTCTATGACAGCTTGTAGCAACTTAATACAAGTATCAAAAGAGTATCTCAGAAGTAACATGCTCAAACTCGCTCACAGTTCCAGAAAATAGACATGTTTTTCAATATTTTAGTAAGAAATCAAATACTTTGCCAAAATGCCGAAATACAGATAAGTTTGAAAACTATGATTTTTCCTAAAATCTTTTCCAGCAATAAGTAAGATGTTCCGTTTTCTTTTCAAATAACAAGTAAAAAAAAATGCCTTTCTGAGCCCACATATCAATGTATATAATATTCCATGGATGATATGAATACCGTATGACATGAGGAAAAATGCATCTCTATGCCTGTATGTCATGCGTGCATGCAAATGTTTGTATGTCATGTGTGCATGCAATTTCCATGTATCTCGATCCACACTCGTTTATAGTCGACTGCGCTCATTGGGGGTGTTCAGATTCCGGAGGGGCTCCTACAGCCCAAGCGCTAAGCACGGACAACTCACGTGCTGCACGGACAACTCACGTGCTGCACGGACAACTCACGTGCTGCACGGACAACTCACGTGTCATAATATCAATATCTGGATCCGCACGGACAACTCACGTGCTATAATATCAATACCTGGATCCGCACTGACAACTCACGTGCTTCACGGAAAACTCACGTGTTATGGTATCAATATCCTCACAACCAGGCCCTAGGCCTTGCTCAGTCATCAATCTCTCCAGTCTCAATCACAGGCTCACGGTGTCATAAACTAGCCCGGCAACAAGAATATGATGCATCAACAATTAACAACTGAGACTGAGATATGATATGAATGCATGAACATGACTGAGTACAAGATATCAATGATGTCTTTGAAATAACAGTAAGAAACGACCACTATTGGTCTCAACAGTATTGGAATAAAATCTAAACATGATATCTAGCATGATTGACAACTCAATTACTTTATCACGTGGTAAAAACACAGATATCGACAAAATAGGGGCACTAAACTGGGCCAAGGTAACCATAGGGTCCCATTTCACAGGGTGCACGCCCACATATGCCCGTCACCTAGCATGTATGTCATCTCAATACCAATCACATAACACCTAACTCGGGGTTTCATACCCTCAGCACTAAGTTTAGAAGAGTTACTTACCTTAATAGCCTAGAAATCCTACTCCGGGATGCTCTTGCCCCTAGACTCGGCCTCCAAAAGCTCCGAATCTATTTACAACCAGTGCAAATACCCTCAATATACGCTAATGGAATGAATTCCACAAGAAAAACTATCAAATTAAACAAAAATCCCGAAATCGGCTCAACCCCGGCCCCGGGGCCTACGCCTCAAAACCCGACTACAAAACTAGAAAGCTTACTCACTCATGAGTCTAACCATACCAAATTCATCAAAATCCGACACCGTTTGGTCACTCAAATCCTCAAAATTAACTTTCCAATTTTCAAGCCCTAAATTCCCAAATTTGTAGCTCAAATTCCCAACTAGATGATGAATAAAACTATAGATTCATGAAATTTATACCATTATAGGTTAGAATCACTTACCCCAACGTTGCTCCTTGAAATCCTTTGAAAAATCGCCTCTCTCCCGAGCTCCTCAAATCCAAAATTGAAAATAGAGAACAAAACCTCAAGCTAGGATTTTTCTGCCCAGCAAAACCGCACATGCGGTCCTTCACTCGCACCTGTAGAGCCGCATCTGCGAAGAGGGCTCCGCTTCTGCGAAAATTCATTAACCACACGGATTCCGCTTCTTTGATCAACTGACATCACCTGTGCCAGCGGGATCAAGCCGTACCTGCACTCCAATTGCGCACATGTGCCTCAGAGCCGCTTCTGCACCTCACACATGCGGTTCCCTTTTTGCAGGTGCGGACACACCAACAACCGCAACTTCAGCTGCATTTTCCCAACTTCAAACTCTCTGATCGCTACCCGAAATCACCCTGAGGCCCTCGGGACCTCGACCAAACATACCAACCTATCCAACAACATCATAGAACTTAGTTGAACCTTCGAATTACCCAAAACAACACCAAAACACCAAATAACCTCGGATCAAGCCTAAGAACTTCTAAACTTCCGAAATTTTCCAACGACGCTGAAACCTACCAAACCTTGTCCGAATAACCTCAAATTTTGCACACACGTCACAAATGACACTACGAACCTACTCCAACTTCCGAAATTTCATTCTGACCCCGATATCTAATTTTTTCACTGCCGGCCAAACTTGCCAAATTTCCAACTTTCGCCAATTTAAGCCTAATTCTACCACATACCTCCAATTTACCTTCCGGATACGCTCCTAAGTACAAAATCACCTAACGGAGCTATCCGAACCATAAAAACCCAAATCCGATATCGATCACTCAATAGTCAAAACTTGGTTAAACCTTTCAGATTTAAAGCTTCTAGCTGAGAATCATTCTTCCAAATCAATTCCGAATAACCTGAAACCAAGACAAGCGATTTACATAAGTCATAATACATCCTTCGGAGCTACTCATGCCCTCAAAAAACTGAGCGAAGAGAAAATTGCTCAAAATGACCGGTCGGGTCGTTATATCCTCCCCCACTTAAACATATGTTCATCCTCGAACGTGCCCATAGTAGTTCCAAAAGCCATCAAATCACCGAATAACCTTACCACGCACATACCCGGGGGTGATCCCACACCACCCTATCCCATATAGGTCTGATAACACAGCATAACAAAAAAGATTCTTCATCCAACCTAGCCCAAGCCTTAGAATCCAAATTTTTCCATATCCGAAATATTCTATAAGATCAAAATCTCGTATCTACACACTGTATAAGTCTGAACAAGCTGTACCCAACCATAGCCACAACTCAAGATGAAATCACATGATATCCCACATAACTCAAACACTCGTAGCGATAGTTTATTATCACAGTGGCTGCTCAGAACATCCCAATGCTAGTAATAAACCTATTATCAAACAGAGACTCGTTGAAACACCTTCATATACTTCCAATGATGAAAGAAACACGCAGAAACCCATAACCATTCATCAGATCAACAAGTGATAGAACTCCCTCTCCTTCGATAGGAACTATGGCCAAATTTCTAAGCCGATCATTATCGATATCCTCCCAAATATACCGCAACCAGATCTAAAAGCACCCATTCTAGGTCCGATGACCTCATCTCATTCACAAAACCACTCTACTGACATGACGCATCAATACAACTTAAAGTCACAACCCGTGCAACCCGTGCACCAATAAGCAACCACTCCAAATGTACTCAAACATGGAAAATGATATCAAACAAGAGAACCGTCTCGCAAGATCAACGGGTATCACCACAATGAAATGTTAAGAACTCCTCACACCCCGTAAAACCAAAACACACGAATCAAACACACAAGGATCATATCTCAACATAACTTCACTGCAATGCGTGACCCTCATCCAAACGCTGGTCCATATTGTATACCTCGCTCCGCCTTGCTCAAAATCAATAACCACACGAAATTCGACATCAAGTACTCAAGGTTCATTACCATAACCACGGAGAATCAGACGATAAAATGCCACACAAAACCCGAAATAACATAACCAATACGCCCTCAATCATGCAATATCTAATTACTCATCTCGCTCAGATTCCGTCACAAGACCACAATAGAACCGCTCCAAGTGTGCCTAAAACCAACGAATCATAAATTATCGTTGCATAGAAGAATAACTCATGGAAATTTTCAGAACATGAATAATTTTAGCAACAGCCGAATGGCACATCCCTCAGCAATAGCATTATGGAGCCAACCAATCTGACTCGGTGTAGAATACTCATCCTAATTGGGCCTACCAATTGTAACGACCTGACCGATCGTTTGGAGAAATTAAGCTCCGTTCGGTGGAATAAGTTCTTGAATAGTTTCACATTGAGCATATCGACTTACGTGCATGATTATTAATTTTGGAAAAGGGATTTTAATTTTGGAAGCTTAAGCGGTGAGATTTGACCGGAGGTTTGACTTTTGTGTAAAAGGTCTTGGAATGAGTTTTGGGTAATGTCAACAGCTTCGTATGGTGATTTAAGACTTAGGCGCGCGTCCGAAATTGGTTTTGGAGGCCCGTAGAGTAATTTGAGGTAACTCGGGGAAAGTTGGAAAATGGAGAAGCTTGACCACAGATGAACTTTTGGGATATCGGGGTCGGAATGGAATTCCAGAAGTTGGGATAGGTCCATAGCATCATTTGTGACATGTGTGCAAAATTTCAGGTTATTCGGACGTGGTTTGATTAGTTTCGGCATCGTTGGCGAATTTTAGAAGTTTAGAAATTCTTGGGCTTGAATCTGAGATTGATTTGGTGTTTTGATGTTGTTTTGGGTGTTCCAAAGATTCAACTAAGCTCATGTATTGGTATGTGACCTATTGGTGTAATTGGTTGAGGTCCCGAGGGGCTCGGGATAGTTTAGGATGGTTAACGGGAAGTTTGAAGTTTGGAAATGCTGCTGGTGCTGCTGTTCTGGTGTGGCCGCACCTGCGAGCTTCGCAAGTGTGGAACATATCATGCATGTGCGATAATAAGCAGACTGGGCAGCCTCCACAAGTGCGAAACATTGGGGCGCAGGTGTGGTCCCCGCAGAAGCGGTTTCTGGGGCGCAGGAGCGAGAAGGAGCGCAAGTGCGGTTTGTATCGCACCTGCGAGTGCGCAGATGCGACTAAGTGGTCGCAGGTGCGGATGTCCTAGGCAGATTCTTATAAGCGAGGGTTAGCCATTTTCTTCACATTTTGAGCTTTGGACTTCGGATTTGGGAGCGATTTTTGAGAATTTTCAAGCTAATCGAGTGGGTAAGTGTTCTTCACCTAGAATTATATATGTTCCATGATTTTATCTTTGTTTTTATCATTTAAGTTGTGTTTTGGGTTGAAGAAAATGTTGGTTTTTGAGGAAAACTCTCAAAACGAAAATTCATGATTTGAGGGACTGGTATCGGAATTTGGTAATTTTCGTATGGTTGAACTCATATTGGAATGGGTATTTGGATTTGGTAAAATTTGATGGGTTCCGAGGTGCGGGCCTGGGGGTCGAATTTTGGGTTGATTTTTATATTTCTGTAAATATCGAAACTTTATTATTAGGAATAGATCCTTATATGACTTATGTGTGTTTTGAAGTTGTTCTAGTTGGATTTGAGGCGTTCGGAATTATTTTCGCCCGAGAAGTCCATTATAGAGTACTGGGTTGTCGTCTTCGAGGTAAGTATCTTGCCTAACCTTGTGTGGGGAAACTACCCCTTAGGATTGAGTCTTCTATGTTGATTGTAGCCCGTGTACATGAGGTGACGAGTGCGTACGCGGACTTATTTGTAGAAGGTTGGACTTTTGGGATTATTAGGTCCTTATATCCCCTGTGTATGAAGTTGTAATTGCTATGACTGAGTTCCTAATTGCTAGTTTCATCTCTTCCTACTTAAAGATTACTTGCTTTTAGATTTCCTTTGTTGTTTACTTGATCTTAATTGACTTGACTGAATATTTTACCTCTTCTATCATCATGCTATATTTTCTCGTCAAAAACTGCCTACTTAGCTAAACTTTGAATTATCTCGCCCTATAATTATTTAGCAGTAATTGGAGTATTATATGTTGGTGTCAAGCATGACCGTGGGTCGTATATTTTGATTGATATTATCTTTCATTAAGCACTATTTAGGCCGAACTTGATGATTATACATGTTGATGGTATTTTCTTGGCATTTACTATTGCATAGCATTGATTCAAATTAAGATTTATTTTGTGAAGCTAATTAATTAAGCAAGATTGGTTATAGTTGTTTCCCTTGCCGTGATGATATTGTTTCCATTGTTGACTCCCTTGCGGGGACTATGGTTTCTATTATTGTTTATGTTGTTGATTCCCTTGTCCTAATGCTATCATTTCATTTGTTTGGGTGAGAAAGAGTGTAAAGCACGAAGGGTGATTCCGTGCCATTTCATTTACATTATCATGTGACGAAAGAGTTGTAAAGCACGAAGGGTGGTGTCGTGCCATTGTTTATATTCATTATCATGTGCGGAAAGAGTGTAAAGCACGAAGGGTGATTCCGTGCCATTTCATTTACATTATCATGTGACGAAAGAGTTGTAAAGCACGAAGGGTGATGTCGTGCCATTGTTTATATTCATTATCATGTGCGGAAAGAGTGTAAAGCACGAAGGGTGATGCTGTGCCATTGTTTATATTCATTATCATGTGAGGAAAGAGTGTAAAGCACGAGGGGTGATGTCGTGACATTGTTTATATTCATTATCATGTGAGGAAAGAGTTTAAAGCACGAAGGGTGATAACGTGCCATTGTTTATATTCATTATCATGTGAAGAAAGAGTGTAAAGCACGAAGGGTGATGTCGTGCCATTTTTTATATTCATTATCATGTGAGGAAAGAGTGTAAAGCACGAAGGTTGATGCCGTGCCATGTTATTGAAATTTAAAAGCACGAAGGGTGATGCCGTGCCATATTATTGAGAATAAATGCACGAAGGTGATGTCATGCGTGATATTTTGAGTGAGCGATAATGCACGAAGGGTGATGTCGTGCCATACTTTTGTGAGTTCATGTCACGAAGGTTGTTTCCGTGTAGGTGAGGATAAGGGACATGCATTATTATGTGATATTTGTTTCCCTGTGTATACATGTACCCTTACTTTGGGTTGTTATTGTTGTACTTACATATTCGGTGTGACTTGTTATTATTGTCCTGTACTTGACCTTTATCTCAATTGTTGTTGCACTATCCATGTCTTTTACTTGCTTAATTTGCTTAATTTACGTGCCGTATCTGTCGATTTCTATGGGGAGGACGAGAGTAAAATCACGAAGGGTGATGCTGTGCACTTGTTCCATTGGAAACTAAGTTCGAAAGACCACTACTGGAAAAGTATATTTTTGAAAGCTTTTGTTTGAAGGGACTACGTTTAAAGATTTTTCTCCTGCACAGTATATATGTATATATATATGTAGATCGGAGGAAGTACCTTCCAAAGGAAGTTTTTTATTTAAAATGATTATACTTTAAAGTTTTCAATATAAATTTTTGGGTGAAGGGTTACCTTTGAAGAATTAGCTAAATTGTCGGAGTTGTTGACTAAGGTTTGAGGGGGAAATTATTGCAGTGTCGAGTTACTATTGTTTTTTTACTGTGTTGTGGTTTCTGCTTTTGATTCGTACTTCCGTCCTTTCTTTTGTGTAATATTATGATGTTCCGTTATTATTTGCTGTATTTTCTTTCCGCTTTGTACTTGTTATGTTGTTAATTGTATCGTATAGTCATTAGAAAGATGTCATGTCATGTCATTCCTAAACATGTGCCTGTTTAGTTTATCGGACCAGTGGGTGTCTTGACTAGTCCTCGTCACTACTTCACCGGGTTAGTCTTGATACTTACTGGGCACCGCTGTGATGTGCTCATACTACTGTTCTGCGCATTTTTGTGAAAATTTCAGGATTTTCATAGCCGGCCGATTGATTGTTAGTAGCGCAATTGCTGTTGTGGAGACTCAAGGTAAAACTGCTTCAGCGTTTGCGGTTTTGGAGTCACCATCTTATGTTTTTGTTGCACCGTTGTACTTATTTATGAACAATGGTGTTTTTAGGAGTTTTAGCATAGTTTCTCTAAAGCTTATGACTTGTACTTACCGGGTTCTGGGAAGAAGTTTAAAGTGATGAGATTTAATTCAAAAAACAGTTAAACTATTCTTATATTATAATTGATGTTTGTTAATAATAGGCTTACCTAGTCCTTAAGACTAGGTGCCGTCACGAAACCCAAGGGAGGGAAAATCGGGCCGTGACATGTTGGTATCAGAGCTCTAGGTTCATAGGTGCTATAAGTCATAAGCGAGTTTAGTAGAGTCTTGCGGATTGGTACGAAGACATATGTACTTATCTTCGAGAGGCTACGGAACTATTAGGACAATTTCACTTCCTTCATTCTTATCGTGCGAGTTCATTGATCTTGAAGTTTGAAATTATCATTCCATTCTCCCACTGATGGTGAGGACACGTGATGCAGTTCCTGATGATATTACCCTCGAGGCAGATGTCGCTAGGGGTAGATCAGAGGTCGATAAGAAGCACGTACTGCAGTTAGGGCACCTGTCAGTGCAACCTTTGAGGAGCCGCCAGTAGTTCCAGTTGGGGGACAGGTACCAGAGATGCCTGTTGTTACGCCCGGACTTCAGGAGACCTAGGCATAGTTCCGAAGTATGATTGGTACATTGACTTAGGCGGGATGGATCCCTGGTGCACCAGCTACTTCACAGATCGAGAAAGGATCTCAGAGTCCCGCCGCCTACACTCTAAAGCAGCGCGATCATGTTGGTCGGATTCCAGTTGTCATGGAAGCATAGTCTGTGGTGCCAGTTTAGCTCGTGGTTAGGCAACAACGTCTGAGGAAGAACAACTTGAACTTGAGAGGTACAAGGAGTATCACCCTCATACCTTCAGTGGATTAATGACTTTCCAGGGTTTTCTGGAGGAGTGTCACTGCATTCTTGATACTATGGGTATTGTGGAGTCTAGCGGGGTTGCTTTTGTCACGTATCGATTCAGAGGAGTGGTTGTTAGTGGTGGCGGGCATATGAGTTGGGTGGCCCGGCCGAGTCAGCTTCACTTACATGGGGTCAGTTCTCAGAGGTGCTATTGAGGAAGTTTGTACCTCAGTCCTTCCGAGCTGCATGGCACGTAGAGTTTGAGAAACTGCGCCAGGCCGCTATGTCAGTATTAGAGTATGCCGTTAGATTCAGTAAGCTATCCATATATGCATCTCACGTGGTTGCTACAGTTAGGGGACGAGTCCGTAGATTCATTGAGAGGCTCAGGCATGGTATTTGGTTTAGCATGACCCGAGTGTTGGAGGCAGATGTCTAGTTTTAGCAGGCGGTAGGGATCGCTCGCCGGTTGGAGGGCATGTGGGACCGGGACCGGGAGGACAGACGAGTTCAGGAGAGAGAGAGTAGAGGGAGGCGAGGAGGCCTCATAGACCGGAGAGATCTACTGGTCCTTATTATGGAGGCAGGGTACGACACGATAGAGGTTTGTGGGTCAGCCAATTCAGTTACATTACCGGCTTTGCATGAGTTTTAGGTACTCACAGATCTCAGAGTACTCGTATTGCGCATTTTCCACAACCATGTCAGTAGAGAGGTTGTTTTGAGTGTGGAGACACCAGTCATAGGGTGAGATATTGTCCCAGGATTCAGGCAGGTGTATCACAACAGGGTATTCAGGTGAGTAGAGGGCGCCCCAGAGGGGGAGGCCCGACCCATTGATGTGTTTCGTATAGTAGGCTGGAGGCTGTTGTGCCATATATTATTATACATGTATGTTTTGATATGTTACAAAGGGGCACCATTTGAATTTCATTATAGTTCTGCTAGTCGGGACGAATCCCTTATTTGTTGCTTCATTTATGAGTGAGTTTCATGCTTCATACTCTATATTCGTGTTTACTCCTGTTGGGAGATTCTATGAGTGGTAGCACGTGTCTATCGTTGTTTTCATTCATCATTGAGAGTGGTGAGACTAGAAGTGAGTCCTTGTTGTCCATCATGGTAAGCTTTATGTGATTTTTCCTAAATATTTTGTTTACGAGCTGTGGTTTGATACTTTATCGAGGTGTGAGTTAAGTGAGCGTTATGATTTTTATCAACCAAGATGAGTTAGTGGGAGATTTCAATTGGTATGATATATTTTCGGTATGTGATTTAGAGTGGAGAACGAGGTCCTCGTGAGATTTTGTAATTCGATATGTTTGGACTGGGCTGAGTACCGCAGTGGAAATTTTATCAGTATGGGATCCTTATGATTTGTTTATATGTTTTCATTCTTCCCTTGTTGTATCAGTTGTGGGTCAGTACTGGTAGAGAGTAGTGCATGTCGGGCTTGTTTGATAGTTCCCCTTATGTTTTTCTCTTTTCATATTCAGTCATTTTCGTTATATGCTTTTTTAGTTTCAGCTTGCGGGATGTGTGCCCGGTAGTGTTAGTTGTGGCTGGTGATTCGGGTGTCTAATAATGAGGTCTTCCTGCTTATTGCATCATTATCAGTATTATGGGGCTTGGAAACAGAGTTATTTCAGATGTGAGGCTAATTGCCAATGCTTAGTTGATTTCAGGCAACTATTGTGATCAAAAGTATTATTATGAGCCTCTGTGTGGTGTGATATATCGTGTGGTCATACCTCGTGGGGGTAGTCATGAGTTGATGCAGCTGGTTGTGATTGTGTCATTAGGCTTATGTAGGGTGGGGTGACGTGGGATCACCCGCGGGTGTGTGTTGGAAGAGTGCATTCAGTGATTGGATGAGTTCAAGGTAAATCTTGGCACGTTCAAGGACGAACGTTTGTCTTAAGAGGGGGAGAATGTAACGACCCGACCGGTTGTTTTGAGAATTTAAGCTCCATTCGGTGGCGTAAGGTCTTGAACAGTTTTACATTGACCATATCGACCTGCGTGCATGGTTGGATTCAGTTACAGGATGGTCCAGAGTCAAATTGGAAGAGGGATTTTAATTTTGGAAGCTTAAGCGGTGACATTTTACCGGAGGTTTGACTTTTATGTAAACGATCTCGGAATGAGTTTTAGGTAATGTCAACAGCTTCGTATGGTGATTTAATACTTAGGCGCGCGTCTAGAATTGGTTTTGGAGGCCCATAGAGTAATTTGAGGTAACTCAACGAAAGTTGGAAAATGGAGAAGTTTGACCATAGATCACTTTACGGGATATCGGGGTCGGAATGGAATTCCAGAAGTTGGGATAGGTCCGTAGCATCATTTGTGATGTGTGTGCAAAATTTCAGGTCATTCGGACGTGGTGTGGTTGGTTTCGGCATCGTTGGCGAATTTTTGATGTTTAGAAATTCTTAGGCTTGAATCTGAGATTGATTCGGTGTTTTGATGTTGTTTTGGGTGTTCCAAAGGTTCGACTAAGATCATGTATTGGTATGTGATCTATTTGTGTAATTGGTTGAGGTCCCGAGGGGCTCGGGATGGTGTAGGATGGTTAACGGGAAGTTTGAAGTTTGGAAATGTAGCTGGTGCTGCTGTTCTGGTGTAGCCGCACCTGCGGAAAGGGAACGCAGGTGCGAGCTTCGTAGGTGTGGAAATGATCACTCAGGTGTGAGAATAAACCGATTGGGCAGCCTCTGCAGGTGCGGAACATTGGGACGCACGTGTGGTCCCCGCAGAAGCGATTCTGGGGCGCAGGAGCGAGAAGGAGTGCAGGTGCGGTTTGTATCGCCCACCTGCGATTGTGCAGATGCGGCTAAGTGGTCGCAGGTTCGGATGTCCTGGGCAGAATCTTATAAACAAGGGTTAGCCATTTTCTTCACATTTTGAGCTTTGGACTTGAGATTTGGGAGCGATTTTTGGGGATTTTCAAGCTAATCGAGTAGGTAAGTGTTATTTACTTAGAATTATACATGTTCCATGATTTTATCTTTGTTTTTATCATTTAAGTTGTGTTTTGGGTTGAAGAAAATGTTGGTTTTTGAAGAAATTTCTAAAAACGAAAATTCATGATTTGAGGGACGAAATGGTATCGGAATTTGGTAATTTTGTATGGTTGAAATCATATTGGAATGGGTATTCGGATTTGGTAAAATTTGACGGGTTCCGAGGTGCGGGCCCGGGGTCGACTTTTGGGTCGATTTTTATATTTTTTGTAAAGATCGAAACTTTATTATTCGGAATAGTTCCTTATACGACTTGTGTGTGTTTTGAAATTATTCTAGTTGGATTTGAGCCGTCAGAAAGTCTTTTCGCCCGAAGTCCATTATAGAGTACCAGGTTGTCGTCTTCGAGGTAAGTATCCTGCCTAACCTTAATTAGGGGAACTACCCCTTAGGATTTGAGTTTTCTATGTTGATTGTAGCCCGTGTACGCGAGGTGACGAGTGCGTACTCGGACTTATTTGTAGAAGGTTGGACTTTTAGGATTCTTAGGTCCTTATATCCGCTGTGTATGAAGTTGTAATTGCTATGACTGAGTTCCTAATTTCTAGTTTCATCTCTTCCTGCTTAAAATAGAATTACTTGGTTTTAGATTTCCTTTGTTGTTTACTTGATCTTAATTGACTTGACTGAAGATTTTACCTCTTCTATCATCATGCTATATTTTTTCGTCAAAAACTGCCTACTTAGCTAAACTTTGTATTATCTCGCCCTATAATTGTTTAGCAGTAATTGGAGTATTATATGTTGGTGTCAAGCATGAACGTGGGTCGTATATTGTGATTGATATTATCTTTCATTAAGCACTACTTAGGCCTAAGTTGATGATTATACATGTTGATGGTATTTTCTTGGCATTTACTATTGCGGAGCATTGATTCAACTTAAGATTTATTTCGTGAAGCTAATTAATTAAGCAAGATTGGTTATAGTTGTTTCCCTTGCCGGGATGATATTGTTTCCATTGTTGACTCCTTTTCCAGGATAATATGGTTTCTATTACTGTTTATGTTATTGATTCCCTTGTCCTAATGCTATCATTTCATTTGTTTGGGTGAGAAAGAGTGTAAAGCACGAAAGGTGATGCCGTGCCATTTCATTTACATTATCATGTGAGGAAAGAGTGTAAAGCACGAAGGGTGATGCCGTGCCATTGTTTATATTCATTATCATGTGAGGAAAGAGTGTAAAGCACGAAGGGTGATGTTGTGACATTGTTTATATTCATTATCATGTGAGGAAAGAGTGTAAAGCACGAAGGATGATGTCGTGCGATTGTTTATATTCATTATCATGTGAGGAAAGTGTGTAAATCACGAAGGGTGATGCCATGCCATTATTTATATGCATTATCATGTGAGGAAAGAGTGTAGCACGAAGGGTGATGCCGTGCCATTGTTTATATTCATTATCATGTGGGGAAAGAGTGTAAAGCACGAAGGTTGATGTCGTGCCATATTATTGAGAGTAAAAACACGAAGGGTGATTCCGTGCGTGATATTGTGAGTGAGTGCTAATGCACGAAGGGTGATGCCGTGCCATACTTTAGTGAGTTCATGGCACGAAGGGTATTTTCGTGCAGGTGAGGACGAGGGACATGCATTATGATGTGATATCTGTTTCTCCGTGTATACGTGTGCCCTTACTTTAGCTGTTATTGTTGTACTTACATATTCAGTGTTACTTTTTATTATTGTCCTGTACTTGACCTTTATCTCAATTGTTTTTGCACTGTCGATGTCTTTTACTTTCTTAATTTGCTTAATTTACGTGCCATATCTATCGATTTCTATGGGGAGGACGAGAGTAAAAGCACGAAGGGTAATGCCGTGCACTTGTTCCATTGAAACTAAGTTCGAAAGACCACTATTGGAAAAGTATATTTTTAAAAGCTTTTGTTTGAAGGGATTACGTTTAAAGACTTTTCTCCTGCACAGTATATATATGTATATATTTAGATCGGAGGAAGTACCTTCCAAAGGAAGTTTTCTATTTAAAATGAGTATACTTTAAAGTTTTCAATATAAATTTGTGGGTGAAGGGTTACCTTCGAAGAATTGGCTAAATTATCAGAGTTGTTGACTAAGGTTTTAGGGGGAAATTATTTCAGGGCCGAGTTACTATTGTTTTTTTTACTGTGTTGTGGTTTTCGCTTTTGATTCGTACTTCCATCCTTTCTTTTGTGTAATATTATGATGTTCCGTTGTTATTTGCTGTATTTTCCTTCCACTTTGTACTTGTTATGTTGTTAATTATCCCGTGTAGTCATTAGACAGATGTCATTTCATGTCATTCCTATACTTATGCCTGTTTAGTTTATCGGACCAGTGGGTGTCTTGACTAGTCCTCGTCGCTACTTCACCGGGGTTAGTTGATAATAGGCTGAATTCACATAGTTTAGCATATATTTATACTCTAACTTAATGATGCTTCACGGTCTTAAGTGTGTTAAATGATGATAAATTGGCTCTAATGGTGATTTTTGTGTTTCACAAGAGTACAATAAGCTATTGAGGACTTATAACGATGATCCGGGTGAATTTGAAGAATAACAGGCCATGGGGTAATTTCGAGGTGATTTGAAGGCTGGAGATTTATCGAGGCAGTAGGAAACTCCATTAGCGCGAGCTGTAGCGCGCCCGCGCTAGTCCAGCTTTCCAGAGGCAGACAGAAACCCCATTAGCGCGCCTGCGCTAGTCTAGACAGGAAAAATATGTCGAGAAGGGTACATTTGGAAGTTTGGGGCCAATCCACTTAACTATAAAAGGTTCAATTCGCCCGAAGGAGTAGATTATCCAGGTTTAGAGTTTAGAATAAGAAAAGCAAGGGCAAGAAGCAAGAAGCAAGAAGGGCAATTGGGGATCAATCCATATCTTTTTCTCTTGTGGTTTTTATCATTGTTCATGAATTCTTTTGTAGTTTTCATTATTGTTATTAGTAGCTAACTGTTCTAATCTAATGTATTGGTGGAACCCGCTGGGGAATGACGTTATTGTGATATTAATTAGTTTTGATTGGTTGTTAATCTCTATTTGTTCAACTACGTTCTTGCTGTAGTTAATTTAAAGGATCCTCAACTAGCTGTGCCTATTTATTATGTATCTACTTGAGAGAGAGTGCATATTTAGGTAGTTGTTTGAACAACATCACTCCCAGAGTATAGGCGAGAGTCATAACCGACGGTTTAGAGGTTGGATTAGAGATAACGATACCTCGGGTGCAATCTAAAGTGAGCTGTAATGCAATCTAGCTAGCATAACTTGAGAGAGCGCGTCTAGTAAATTATCATAATTACTTGATAGAGATTTATGGTAGCTGGAGTGTTCATGATTGATAGAGACAACTAAATCAAAACTATAGGAAGTATCCAAGAAGGAAGTTCACTAACGGGGAAACCATAACCTTAGACCTTTATCGCATCTGTTTACACCTCAATATTAGTTGTCTTTTAGTTTATTTAATTTCATTCAGTTGTAGTAGTAAAAATACTGAAAAGTGATATTAATAACCTTTGGGCACTTGATTATTGAGAATCGAGTAGTCTAACAACAATAATTGATAGGTTAATTCCCTGTGGGATTCGACTCTGGGCTAAATGCTAGATTGTATTTGCAACGCTCGTTTAGTCTTTTTATAAGACATAGTTGAGCGTGATCAAATTTTGGCGTCGTTGCCGGGGACTTAACGGTGTTATCAATTAGAGTTGGAAGAAATACAAGATTCTTAAGTATAGTCAATTTTCTTCAATTTTCATCTATACATTGAAATTTTAACGTTTGCTAACTTGGTTGTACAGGTGCATGGCTAGAAACTCATCGAGAACTGGTGAAGTATTTGAAGCCTTATCAGACCCCAAGAAAGTTTTCAAGGCCTTGAACCGGGCCAACCGAAAAATCAAACAACAACCATCAATTGAACAACTTGAAACCGACATGGAAGATCCAAACAACAAGAACAGGACAACGTGGTAGACCCAATTGTGCAGATAGGGACAGAGGCTCCTTTATATGACTGGGCACAACCCATGGCGGAGAATTTGGCCGCTACGATACTAGTCCCTCAGATACATGCTGAGTCCTTTCAGATTAGAAATAAATGCTGCACTTGCTGCAGAACAAGGGATTATTTTCAGGGTCATACATCGAGGACCCCCAACAGCATTTGAAGAATTTCTTGTCGATTTGCAAAACTCAGAGGTAGCCAAACGTCACTCAGGAAGCGATAAAACTATTGTTGTTTCCATTCTCAATGACAGGAGCAGCCCAGACTTAGATAAACTCGCTCCCCATTAATTCCATTACCACATGGGAGGAGTTAGTTAAGCAGTTCGTGAACAAATTCCATCCACCCAACAAGAAAACTCAACAAATTGATGAAATCTTGAGCTTCAGACAGAAGCCAGTTGAAACATTGCAGGAACATAGGAACGATTTAAAGGAATGGTGGTTATCTGTCCGCACCATGGTATTCCAGAGCAGATGTTAGGGCAGCATTTTTATATGGGTCTGGCGGATATTGTAAAGGAAAATGTAGATGCTTCAGCTGGTGGAGCATTCCTGAGCAAAACATGGAGAGAAAGCCAGATCCTGCTTGATAAAATGGCGCAGAATTCGGGGTGGACAACCAGGAATTCCCCATTACTCCTGTACTTCACTTAATGCCCTTCAATCCATCCAATACTATTGCTGAGAATGTGGCCAGCTTGATAAAACAGATGAGCATACTAACTAAAAAGGTGGAGGAATCAGGGCAAAAGCAACAGGTACATATCGTGGATACAACCAATGGGGGCTTATGCACATCTTGCATTACTCAACTATTTGGTAATCAGTGGAATGTAGAGTGTGATCACCCACCTTACCTAGAAGACATGAATTAAGTGTCAAATTATGGAGGCCAGAGACAGGGGGGACAGAACTGGGGTCAGCAAGTTCAACCATATAGACCACCTCACCAGCAACAGAACAATGGAAACATGGTTGCCATGAGACCTCAAGGTAATGTAGCACTTTATCATAGGCCATAAGGTTATAACAATCAGAATCAGCAGCAAGCATAACACCCTCCTTAGAACCAACATGAGGGGAGGCAAGAAGATGGGTTTTCCAGGCTTGAAGTGATGATGCAACAGGTGATTGGGTCGACTGCCAAAATGAGTGAGAGAGTAGATGTACATGATGCAACTATTAAAAATATTGAAGTGCAGTTGGGCCAGATATCTATGGCAGTGAACAATCGTCCTCTTGAGACTTTACCTGCAGATACTCAAGTGAATCCTAAGGACCATGGGCCGAAGCAGATGATGGCAGTGAGTCTCTGCAATGGCAGGGACTTAGACTTGGAACAAGAATTGGCTCATGAAAGCAGGCAGGCAGAGACACTAGTACCTGCGCCAATCAAACTTGATGATTCCACAAACTTCACCAAGGTAACAGTACAAACTGCTGAAGAAGAACCTAGTGGGCAGATTGAGGCTGGAAAGGAAGTGGAAATAACTCCAGAGCCAGTAGTTGAAGTGGTAGTTGAGAAAGAAAAATCCCAAATCACTGGGAAAAAGAGACCGCCAGCCCCATTCCCTCAAAGGCTGGCCAAATACCAAAAGGATGAGCAGTACAAAAAGTTCTTGGATATGCTGAAGCAGATACAAGTAAACATTCCTCTGATTGATGCACTGAAAGAGATGCCTGTTTATGCAAAAATGATGAAGGAATTGATGTCCTGGAAGTTTGATTTCCAAGACTTAGTGACTGTGACTTTGACTCAGACTTGCAGTGCTCTGGTAACATGACCAATAGCAGAAAAGTTGTCTGATTCAGGGAGTTTTACAATTCCCTGCACCATTGGCAATTTGTCTTTTGCCAAAGCACTGTGTGATTTGGGGGCCAACATTAATCTAATTCCCCTGGCTATTTATAAGAGACTGGGTATTGGTAGAGCCAGACCAACGTCCATGTTGCTGCAACTAGCTGATAGGACGGTGAAGAGACCGTCGATTCTGGATGATGTTTTGGTGCAAGTGGGGAAGTTTAGGTTCCCTGTTGACTTTGTGATACTAGACTGTCGAGTGGATGAAGATATTCCCATAATCTTGGGCAGGCCATTTTTGGCCACAGGCAGAGCTCTCATTGATTGTGAAACTGGGGAGCTCAAGATGAGGCTTAATGATGAAAAAATCACATTCAATGTGCCGAAATCCATGAGGCGACCGAGTGAGTTCTCCAACTGCTCTCTAATTGATGTTGTGGATGTGATAGAAGATGATGTGTCCTTAACTATTGAGGACCCCCTTGATGCTTGTTTAATGAATTTAGATGCGGTAAATAGGGAGGAATTGGCAGAGTGGGTGTTAGCACTTGAAGGTAAAGGAGTATGTCCGAGGGCTCTTGAGTTTGAATCATTGCACTTAGAGAAAAGAGAGAGCTCTCCAACCAAGCCCTCTATGGAAGAACCTCCCAAACTAGAGTTGAAACCATTGCTAGTCCATCTCGGGTACGCATTTATAGGCCCCAATACTACACTACCTATTATTATCTCATCCAGTTTGTTAGATGCGCAGGAAAATCAGATATTACAAGCACTCTCAGAGTGAAAGACTGCCATTGGATGGACCATGACAGATATTAAAGGGATCAACCCGACATGTTGCATGCACAAGATTCTCCTGGAAGAGGGACACAGACCTTCCAGGGAACATCAAAGGCGCTTGAACCCAAACATGAAGGAAGTGGTGAAGAAAGAAATCATCAAGTGGTTAAATGCGGGAATCATTTTCCCCATATCTGATAGCAGCTGGGTCAGCCCAGTGCAATGTGTTCCAAAAAAGGGTGGCATGACGGTTGTAAAGAATGACAAAGATGAGTTGATATCTACAAGAACCGTCACGGGCTGGAGAATATGCATGGATAAAAAGGTGCATTGAGAAGAATCTTGTGTTTAAATGGGAGAAGTGCCATTTCATGGTACAAGAAAGGATCGTCTTGGGGCACTTGGTGTCAAGTAAAGGAATTGATGTGGACCGAGCTAAAGTCGATGTGATCGAAAAACTTCCACCTCCCACATCAGTCAAAGCTATAAGTAGCTTCCTTGGGCATGCCGGGTTCTACCGACGGTTTATCAAAGACTTATCCAAGATCGCCAACCCCCTCTATAAGTTGCTTGAAAAAGATAACCCCTTTGTGTTTTCTAATGATTACAAGGTAGCTTTGAGGAGCTGAAAAAGTGGTTAGTCACGGCACCAATCATCGTTGCACCCGATTGGGAGCAACCATTTGAACTCATGTGTGATGCCAGTGGCTACGCAGTGGGAGTCGTGTTGGGTCAGTGCAAAGATAAAATAATGCACCCAATTTACTACGCAAGTAGGACTTTGAGTGGAGCTTAGCTGAACTACACGGCGACCTAAAAGGAAATGTTGGCAGTAGTGTTCGCTTTTGACAAGTTCAGGTCCTACCTGATCGGGTCGAAGGTGATTGTGTACATTGATCACGCAGCCATCAGATACTTGGTTGAGAAAAATGAGTCTAAGCTGCGCCTAATTTGTTGGGTGTTGCTTCTTCAAGAATTTGACTTGGAGATTCGTGACCACAATGTCACGGAGAACCAAGCCGCTGACCACTTGTCACGTCTTGAAGGTGCTGAGAATGCAATTGAATCGGAGGATATTCTGGAAACCTTTCTAGACGAGCAGCTACTCGCCATGAGCGTAGAAGATGTGCCATGGTATGCAGATATTGCAAACTACCTGGCAAGTGGTATTGAACCTTATGAACTCTCTTCTGTTCAAAAGAAAAGATTTTATCGTGATTGCTGCAATTACTATTGGGATGAACCTCATTTGTTTAAAGTTTGCATTGATAACATGATCCGGAGGTGCGTCCCCGAGATAGAACAATTTGTTGTTTTGCAGG
>ML406538.1:0-23911 GCA_005239525.1 Nicotiana knightiana
GAGGAGGAAACTACAACAAAGCAAAAGCTCCAGAAAGACCAACCAACGAAGGATGCTATAAATTTGGTAAGACTGACCATCTCATTAAGAACTGTACTCAGTGGGAAGTAGAGTAGAAAAAGGAAAGATATGAGAGAAGCAACAGGAGGAAGGAACAGGTTCAACCCAAGACAACCACAACAAAGGCTATGGTTTTTGCTTGGGGGGATGGTCAGATGAAGAATCAAAAGATGGGGAGACTAAAGATCAGGTGCTCATGGAAATTTGAGAATCTGACAAGGAATCACATGAAGAACCAGATGTAAGTATCTCTCATCTTAAAAACAAAGTAAAGTTCCTATCTAAGGAAAAACTCTCTGAGTTGCTACTTGATTTCATAGATGATTCTGAGGAAACGACCAAATAGAAGGATCAATTGTCTAAAGAATGTGCAATGCTAAAAGAGAAATGCATAAACCTGGAAATCAGAGTCAATGAATCTGAAAAGAAAAACACTGACTTGTTGAACCAGGTTCAAAAACACTGACTTGTTGAACCAGGTTCAAAAACACTGACTTGTTGAACCAGGTTCATCCACTTGAAGCTGAGATTCTAGAACTAAAATCTGAAAACATAAAGCTAAAGCTAGGACCAAGTAAAAAGGTTGTTGATCATTCTCGTATCATGTTAGAAGAATACATAGGAAAATTAATAAGATGTATACCAAGGGAGAACAAGAAGAACTCTTAATGAACAACTTGGCAAAGTCAAACATGAATTAGATCGAACCTGTAAATGGAATAAATACTCTGACGCCCTGATATGGATTCAAGAGAATCATAGTAGCAACAGGAGAGGTATTGTCTTCGGAAGTCAATTACCCAAGTGGAATCCCAAAAACAAGTATTCACACTCTTCCTGAAAATAAAATCTGCACCCATTGTGGTAAGATTGGGCACTACAAATATGAGTGTACTGCAAAAGAGCAGGCCAGTTGAAAAAATGAGAGGTTTGTAAAAGGGAAAAACTGGCTGCCAAATTGGGCCAGGAAATTGATTCATCCATTCTCTCATAGAAAAGGACACAAACTATTTTGGGTTCTTAAGACTAACCTTTGATTCCTTTGTAGGTTCAAGTGGGAGGAGGCAACCATATTCGGTACTTGGATAAAGGCTGCTCAAAGCATATGACTGGGAACATCGAACAGTTCCTTTCACTTGAAAGTTTCAAAGGAGGAAATGTCTCCTTTGGAAACAGAAAAAGGTGAAATCATTGGGGTTGGTAAGGTAGGTAAGGATGATACACGATCTATTGAACATGTGTATCCAATAGATGGCTTAAAATATAGTCTGATCAGTGTATCCCAACTATGTGACGAAGGTAACCTGGTTGCTTTTACTTCCACAAAATGTTTTGTGATTAACCTGCTTACTGACAAGATTGTTTTGCAGGGAAAAAGAATGAATAACATCTATGTCATAGACTTGTCCACACTGTCTGAAAATGAACTCACTTGCCTAAGTGTGTTGGACAGTGATCCCCTCCTGTGGCACAAACGACTTGGTCATGCGAGTCTAACTCAGCTTAACAAACTAGTCTCTAAGGACTTAGTGGTAGGACTTCCTAACATTAAGTTCAATGAAGACAAAGCTTGTGAAGCATGTGCCATGGGGAAGTAGGTAAGGTCCTCTTTCAAAAGTAAGAAAATAGTCAGTACCACCAGGATGTTAGAACTGGTTCATATGGATCTATGTGGTCCTATGAGAACTTTGAGTAGAGGTGGTAAGAGATATGTTATGGTGCTAGTTGATTATTTTTCAAGGTTTACTTGGACCTTATTCCTGGCGTCGAAGGATGAAGAATTTGATATATTCACCTCATTTGTCAAGAAAACTCAAAATCAATTGGGACACAACTGGCATCAATAAGATCTTACCATGGTTCTGAATTTGAAAATACTAAGTTTGCTGAGTTCTGTGATGAACATGGTGTTAATCATAACTTTTTTGCTCCTAGAACCCCACAGCAAAATGGGTTTGTTGAAAGGAAAAATGGAACTCTGGAAGACATTGCCAGAACCATGCTCCTATCCAGCAAACTACCTCACAGCTTCTGGGCTGAAGCTATAAATATTGCTTGCTACATAATCAATTGATGAATGACTAGACATGTGGTAGAGAAAAGTCCCTATGAATTACTTAAAGGGAGAAAACCCAACATTTCCCACTTTAGGGCTTTTGGATGCAAGTGTTTTGTACACAATAATGGAAAAGATTTCCTAGGAAAATTTGACCCCAAAAGTGATGAGGGAGTATTCTTGGGATATTCATCACATAGTAAAGCTTATAAAGTGTATAATAAAAGAACTATGTGTGTAGAAGAAAGTATACATGTTGTCTTTGATGAAACTAACATTCTTGCTGAGAAACAGGAACCTGAAGATAAGGAGCTTGGACTGGTAAGAAGCAGTGATCACACTCAAGCAAGCATGAAAGGTAGAAAAAGTGATGGACCAGGTTCAACTACCCTAAGCATCATGACAGGGGGGAACTCAACATATGCAACCTGGCCCTGATTGTGCTCTACAACAACAAGACATCATGGAATCATCTAGGAATGAACAACTGGTACTTAAGACACACAAATATCAGAGTTCTCAACCTCTTGAAAACATCATAACAAATTTGGCATCTGAAATCAAAACAAGATCATCCTTGAAAAATCTGTGTGCGTTTGATGTCTTTCTATTCATGATACCGAACCAACGAACATTGGGGAAGCCCTACAAGATGCTGATTGGGTAAATGCCATGCAAGAAGAGCTTAATCAATTTGAAAGAAGTCAAGTATGGCACTTGGTACCCAGGCCATTGGATAGATCTGTAATTGGCACCAAGTGGGTCTTCAAGAACAAGCTCGATGAGGATGAAACTATTACAAGGAATAAGGCAAGATTAGTTGTTAGAGGATATAGTCAAGAAGAAGGAATTGACTATGATGAGACCTTTGCCCCTGTGGAAAGACTGGAGACAATCAGACTTCTTGTAGCATTTGCTGCACACATGGAATTCGCTCTTCATCAGATGGTTGTTAAGAATGCCTTTCTAAATGGCTATCTGAAGGAAGATATATTTGTCAAGCAGCCTCAAGGGTTTAAAAGACAGGAGTCACCTGGCCACGTATACAAACTCGATAAGGCTATATATGGCCTCAAACAGGCATCAAGAGCATGGTACGAACGATTATCAAAATTCTTGCTGGAACATGGGTACAAATGAGGCAAAATTAATAGTACCTAGTTCTTAAGGGAAAAAGGTAAGGATCTCATGGTTGTGCAAATATATGTGGATGATATCATATTTGGAGCGACTTCTGAGAAATTGAGCAAGGAATTTTCTATGCTAATGGGAAGTGAGTTTGAGATGAGTATGATGGGTGAGCTAAACTTTTTCTTAGGCTTGCAAATTAAGAAAAACCCAAATGGAACAATGATCCACCAACAAAAGTATTTGAAATAATTGCTCAAGAAGTTTAAAATGGAAGACTCAAAGAAATAGACACTCCCATAGTCACAACTACAAAATTGGATATGGATGAACCTGGTTCATATGTTGATTAGAAGCTATATAGAGGGATGATTAGGTCTTTATTGTATCTCACTACCAGTAGACCTAATATTGTGTTCAGTGTGGGATTGTGTGCTAGGTTTCAGGCAAATCCAAAGGGGTCCCACCTCAATGCAGTAAAGAGAATTTTGAGATATTTGAAAGGCACCACTGATTTATGCCTTCGGTATCCTAAAGGTAGTAATTTCGACCTTGTAGGATATGCTGATGCTGATTATGCAGGATTCCTGGTTGACAGGAAAAGTACTTCAGGTATGGCTCACTTTTTGGGTTCATACCTTGTGTATTGGGCTACCAAGAAACAAAATTCAGTAGCCTTATCTACTACTGAGGCTGAATATGTGGTTGCAGCCTCATGTTGTGCCCAATTGTTATGGATCAAACAACAACTCTTGCACTTTTGTATTGATGTGGGATGCATTCCTATATTTTATGATAATACTAGTGCTATTATTATGATGAAGAAACCGGTTCATCATAATAGGACTAAGCACATAGATGTTAGACACCATTTCCTAAGGGATAACTATGAAAAAGGAATGATCTCAATCGAATTTTGTGCTACTGATCATCAAATTGCTGATATATTCACTAAAGCACTTAGTAGGGAGCATTTTGAGAGAAACATGCTAGAATTAAGGATGATTAAGATCACCTGATTGAAGAAAAAAAATATTTATATAAATGCATTTTTTTTGGCCAGAAAAATTTAATTAGGTACTTAATCAGATTAATAATTGCTCAGTATCATGTATTTATTGCCATAATTGTGCCATGTATTAATATGATTCCCTGGATACTAATAATGTTTATCTGTCTTTGTAAATTGAGGAAATTTAAAGATTTCAAACAAGATGAACTTGGTTCATCTATGCTGATTCATCTGACTGACAAGGTACGTACTCTTCTCCATATAGTAATTCAATTACAGTCACACATGAGCAGGATTCTATCTATATTTGGTTCATTCCTAAGTCTTTGTACTAATCCATAAATGAAATCGTTCCAAGGAGTCACATCAACACTCAATTAGCCTAGAAATAAGGAACTCTCAACCGTCAAATCAATGACACTCCTACAACTATTAGACTTCCATTTGAATAAATATTTATCCGTTGTAAAATTAATGGCCATATGTTATAAAAGGAAATCATTACTTCTCTCTTCATAAAGCTTCCTTAAAATCAAGTTTAACTCATACTACACAACCCATAACTTGTTACTCGTCCTTTCCTCTTAATAAAGGAAAAAAAAAATGTCTTCACCTCCACTAGCTTCCTCATCTAATTCCTCACCTAGTCGTGATTACGATGAAGGACATTCTGATCTGTCTCAAATTCTCCATCTGTTTGCAGCTCCGAATCACTAGAAATTCCATCATCCCCTTAAAATACACCCACTCTTGAGCCCACTCCAAACCCTACTCCTGCCCCCAAGAATCGCCGTGTTAAAGTTCTTGCCCGAAAATTTGTTGCTTCTGGGGCTAGGTAAAAATTCTTGGAGGACCTTATTAAAGCAGAAAAAGTACTAAGTCAGGTTCATCTAGTTAATCATTTAAATCAGCTAATGAGGAAGAAGCACCTGATTCAATCAGTTCTGAAAAAGGTAATCTTGAAATCGATTCTGAATTTACTTCTGCTGATAAAATATTCGTGTTGGTAGGGTATGTTATTGATGTCAAAATACCTGGAAGGAAGAATGGTGGGAGAAAAGAAAGAATTCTTGAGAGAGAGGAAGAAGACGGTGTGAGGGGATCTAGGGAGGATGGTACCACACTGGTTATTTGTGGTCCCATTCCTGAAACTATGGGAGAAGAAGTTACTGATTTGGAGGGAAGAATAGTTGAGGAAGCTGCAACAAGTCTTGCAAGTCTAAAGAAAGGTACAGATGAACCTGGTTCATCGGGGGAAGAAACACTGGCTGAAAGGTTGAGAAAACTGGGGGAGTCTTATAACCCCAAGAGAAGAAGGAGTCAGAAACCCAAGAAGGCAACTCACCCAGTTCCTTCAAAGAAAAGGAAAATTTCTGAAGTTGCTGATGTTTCTGCTCCAAAAGTTAGAGCTACTCGTAGCACTGTGAGAGAAGAAGAAGAGAAATTAGAAAAGGCTCTGAAGGAGAGCAAGAAGAAGAGGGCAGCAAAAGGAAAAGCAAACGTTGGAGAGCCTGTTCAGGCTATTGAGATTGAAGAGACTGGGTTGGACCTGGTCCAACAGGAGGAGCAACCTGCTCCAGGTGTGGCTGAGACACCAAAACCCACAAAGGCTAAGGCTTCTTCAAAGAAGTCATCTATGATGTCTGTCACACCTACAAGATCTATTAAGAAGACCAGGGCCAAGACAAAAAGAGTGAAAGTTGTTTATGATGATGATGCAAACTGGAGAGGAGAAGATGAGAAGGAAATTGGAGTGGTGACTGGTAGAGCTACCATGTTTTGAAAAAGAAAAATTCTAAAGGGTAAGATGATGAAGGATTCAGAGGAGCCTGGTATGCAATATCTAATTGAAACTCTGAAGGTGCAAGTCTAGAAGGACCTAGTCCTTCGCATGGAATGCATGCTGGCAAGAGCTGAGTTGGTAGAGTTTATGGGGAATGCAAGTGTCAAGGAAGGCATGGTCACGTCTATGGTCAAAGGAATTGAGGTTTGCTTTGATGTTAAATAACTGGGTGTTATTCTTAACATACCAGCTGAGGGCTATGAGGACTATACAAAGTAGAGATGGACTTGTCTAGATGGGATGGCCTCAGCAATCGACATCACCAGGTTCTTTAGTGATAGTGAGAAGGAGATTGAACCCAGGACGATTTACAAGAGTGAGATGAAGCCCAAGCACAAGCTACTCTTTGAGTTCGTCATCAAGTTCCTACTCCCCAGACAAGAAATAAGGCACATGGAAAATTAAATGGATCTTACTTTGATGGAATGCTTATATAGGGGAAAGCAAATTAATTGGCAAGCTTTTACCATCCAAATCTTTAACAGAGTGGTGAACGGAACCAAGTCACACGCAATTCCTTATGGCTTCGTGCTAATAGAAGTGCTTGCACATTTTGGGGTTCCGGTAAAGAAGGCTGAGATGGCTACTGCCAAAGATTATTTTGGGAAGGAAACTTTGCTTACATGTGACTACAATATCCATGTTCACGTGGATGAACCTGATTCATCTGGGAAGCAACCAGTCAACAGCAAAGTTAGAACTTTGGTGCAAGAAAACGAGATTAAGGATATAGAGATCCTTCTTTTGAAGCCTCCTGTGATTGAGGTTGAAGAAGAGCGAGATGCTCTTAGAGATGAATTAGCAAAGGAGAAAGAAAAGAATGAGGGTGTTCTTCAGCAGATGCGGTCTCTCCTACAATCCAAGTCCACAACCTCCACTGCACCTTCCCATCCTTAGGCTTCTCATAGCTTCCATAACCCATATTAAGACCAGTTATCAGTTTCAGTTATTTTTACTCTTTATTTTTGTTGCTCATGGTTGGGTTGTTTTTGTTTTTCTGTATGGTGTTTGATTATCGTTACTTATCAATGAATTTGTTTTTAGTTACTGACCTGTCTCAATTTCAGAGTTAGATAACATTTATTGGTTTCTTGTGTTGATTAATCATGCTTTGCACCTGCAGTTGCCTCAATGGCCATGAGTAATAATTAATAAAACTAGTAAGTATATCATTTTTCAAACTTTTTGATGATGCCAAAAAGGGAAGATAGAAATGTGCTGAACTTGCTGAACATTTCGAAAATATTTTTGAAGTTTTAAAGTGATATTTATAACCTAATGAACCTGGATTCTCTATGATTAATGCTTAAAACCATACAAAGTTCTTCGAAGTGTATACATGATTAAGCACGGAGTATGTCATCATCAAAAAGGGGGAATTTGTTGACCCATATCACTGCATAGTTTTGAAGATTGACAAAAGGCTGACCAGTTGAACCAGATCCATTAGAGCACAAATCTTGAACTAACTAGTTGGCACATGAACCGTATATGCTTAGGAGATGTGTTGAATATGAAATATCAATGAACCAAGAGATTGTATCCTAATGTGAAAATGTAGCAAACTGATCTGATTAATTGAAGTTGAATTCAGCAAGGAAAGTAACAAAAGAAAGGATGTTAAGTTTGGTTCGAATTGGTTCACCCAGGTAGAGTTGAACTAGAATTGGAAGACAAGCTCAACGACTGACTCTATAAATACTTGAGGTATTTCTGCTGGAATTCAAAACGCACAAAGCTGAAGTGAATCAAAGTTTGAAAGCAAAATTCCCAGAGTTATTTTTGCTAGCAGAATCATTGTGCGATGCAAAGGCTACAGTTCAACGAGAAGAACCAGTTCCATCTGATCGATTATTGATTCTAGTTGATTGTAGTAGGAGTTCTAATGTTGTATCTTTTCAGCTTTCATAGAAGCAATTGTAATAGGTACGTATTGTTCAAGTTAGAGTTAACTTGAGGTGTGTAGAAATTAGCTAGGAGCTAGTTACTACAAAGGGATTAGAGTTAGTCCTAGGATTATAAAAGAGTTTATTTTGTAAGTCTGCTTGGCTCAGAGTTTTTTGTGAAGAGTTGAGCAAATCCTACTAAGTAGTAGGTCGTGGGTTTTCACCTTTTGAGGCAGGTGTTTCCACGTAAAAATCTCTGTGTTTTTACTTTACTACTTTTTATTATTCCGCAACAGTAGTAGTTGGAACACCAAGAAGAACCAGGTTCTTCTACTGAGAAAGCACTCGAAAATTGTGTACCACACAAAGTAACTTATCTTGTTGTGTGGTATTGAAGTCTAAAACATCACTTACCTTCGAATTGATACTTCTCCCCACAATTCTCAACCTAGACTCACCACACGAGACCCAAGCATAAGACCGTACCATCTAAGGCTTGTAAGTCGCTGAATACTCTCTTAAATATCCCCAAAAGTACCACATTCAAAATACTTAAGCTGAAGAGACTTCCTGCGGATCTAAAGACATTACCTTCACTTTCCTAATACTGATATGTAGAATCCATGATAATGTAGAAATGCCACAAGTCTTGACATCCTCCAACGTAAATCTCAGTTCTATCCAAATACAGCCCTTGAAGATTCCAATTGTCACGTATAACCTTAAATCCATCAGAACCATTCTCGAGAACCATCCACTCTACACAAATCTTAATAAAACTGAACAAATAGATCAAACGAACTGGCCCCATTTGCACACCAACATACTAGGAAGTAACTCACACTTCAAAGCAAACAAGCAAATTCCTACTGTGCACACACTACGCTATTTACAGTTTCAATTCTATAATTCAATAAAACCCATCTACCCATAGAGTACATTACCACCTGTATCCAAAAATTTCAATTACTCGAGTCTTCTCAGACTCCACCTCTGCAGGTCATAACTAATTCACCAGTATACCTCAAACTGAACCCAATACCTCGCATAATCATGCAACAAACTTATCATTAACAGCCTCCCCCACTTGGCTCAAAGCCATAGATAAAAAAAAATCAATAACTCAAAATGCCCATATGCTAACACCGTCGCCATATCACAATGACATTCAATTAAATCCTTCATAAGCTCATATATAACTTAAACCATTTAATATCTCAAATCATCTGCAATCTCGCATTCACTATTGCAATAGCCGTGCCAACGTCCATAAGCGATCTAAACTCAACTTACAACATATAATATTTACTGGTAACGTAGTACTTGATATAAAACCACCAAAGGATCACACAACCTCAGGACACCCCGGGGGAGATAACCCCGCTTGCTTAACCTCAAACTAATATCATCTCTATACCCTTCCAAAAATCATAGTTATCATGCAATCACTATACCCTCCTGCATTAAACACAACCAATGCATATCCTCGAGGCATCAAGATACGAGGTATAAAACTTGAAGTTGATGTTAGAACTTACACTGGAGTTGTGATCAAGGAAATCACGAGCTTCTGGAAGCTCTCCCCACACTCGTCTGACCACATGGATAACCTTATTGGACACCACGTGTCCCAAGAATGCTACTTATCTGAGATAAACTTCACACTTGGAGGTCTTTGCATAAATCTTCTCCTCCTTCAATCTCTGCAATACAACTCTCAAAGACTGAGCACGCTCCTTCTGGGTACGAGAGTACACCAGGATGTCATGAATGAACAAAATAACAAAGGAATCCCAAATACGGCTGAAATACGATGTCCATCAAATGCATGAACGATGTGAGGCGTTGGTTAGCCCAGAAGACATCACCAAAAACTCATAACACAATCGGAAGATCCATTTCCCTCCACAACTAAACTACCTGAGAGGTCCTTCAATACACACACAACTCGAGACGATATGGCAACTCAAGACCGAAGTCAAACACTTAATGGTTCTTGCTACATCTTCAGCTCATTCTTTTTGTCATAGTCAAACAATATGAACACATCTCACCATCGAATCACACTCACCACATAGTCATCCAGTCATACTAATCCCACCAGTAAAGACACAAACAGACATATAAGTCCCCAAATGCATGTGCTCACACAATCGAGATTTCAGCACTCAAGCCACAGACAAAACTCGGCCTCAAGTCCTCCAGACTGGCCCATTATCAACATGCTAAACTCACGTCTCACACCTCACCCATGAGAATACATGGAAGGAATTCAAAGAATTACTCTTTAGGTTGAATTAATGGATTCGCACGACAAGAATTCAAGAATGTGAGATATTTCCTAAGGGTTTTGCAACCTCCCAAAGATAAGCACAGACGTCTATGTACCGATCCGCAAGACTCTAGTAAACATGATTATGACTGGTGAGACCTACATAACCTAGAGCTCTAATACCAACCTGCCACGACCTCAAAACACCCGGCCGTGATGGCGCCTGTCGTGGAATCAGGCAAGCCACACATTTTGTTTTGGTTTAAAGTTGTTTTCAGAAGAATCATTAATTTAGTAGAAAAAATATCATTACAAATCCATTTAAAGGTTTATCATCATTAAAACATNGTTGGTTTAAATTTGTTTTCAGAAGAATCATTAATTTAGTAGAAAAATATCATTACAAATCCATTTAAAGGTTTATCATCATTAAAACATAAATAAAAACCAATCCCATAACTAGTGTCACCGAGTCACGAGCTACAATAAATAAAATGTCAAAATAAAAGGTCGACATAATACTGTCAAAAATAATAAAAGGCGATAAGAAGGTAAAGAAGATGAAAACGAGGCTGCGATTGCCAGCTGCTACCTCAAAAACTCCAAAAGAAACTGTGACAGCTAACCATCAACCTCTGTCGAGTCCCGATATACCTGAATCTGCACACAAGGTGCAGGGGGTACGTAAGTACACAAACTCAGAAGTAACGAACCCAAACTATAAGCTAAGAGGTAGTGACAGACTAAACCTCAGAAAATGCATTGAAAATAGTGTATGAAATGTAGGCATGTTCACAGTCCTAAAAGACAATGAAATAAAATATAATGATTCAGATATGATCAGTAACTCATGTGTAACTCAGTATACTCTACGTGCCAATATGTCAACTGCATGAAATGAAAATGGTGCTCATAATCTCTCACATATGAGTCCATTCAGTACTTTATATGGATCTCATTGCCCAGGGAAGATCCATCCCCCAATATACATAAACACAGGTGACTGTAGCCACTCAGTACTGAGGAAGGCCAATCCTACCCCACGGAGAAGATCCATCTCCGGACTACGACGCTCGGACAAGATCCATGTTCAAGGAAGACCCATCACTCAATATCATCACTTCGGACAAGATCCATGTCCTGGGAAGATCCACCCCTCAATATCATCACTTCGGACAAGATCCATCCCTCAATTATCAATGCGCTCACTGGGGGTGTAAAGAATCCGGAGGTGCTCTTCTTAGCCCAAGCGCTATAACAAGCCAACGAAGGAAAAATCAGAATATTGATGTGGTGTGCAGTCTGATCTCATAACTGTCTCTCAATCTGAGGCTCTCGGTCTCACTTAGTCATTACTCTCCAATCTCGCTCACATGGGCTAACACGTGCATGAACTAGCCCAAATAATGATAATGTACAAGATTTAACAATTACCGAGACTGAGACATGATATGGTATGCTATAACAGGATTGAGTAAATATAAATTCAATAAAAAAACATAAGGAAACAACAATATAGGACCACTTGGGTCTCAGCATTTTCGGCGTGAAGCCTTAGCATTGTACTTTGCATGCTTTCTAGCATGTTCACATTAACCACATTAATAGAAGTGCATATATCATTATGTAATAGCTACTAGACGGTGCCATGGGATGATCCAGGAAACAAATCACTCGGTGCACGCCCGCACGCCCATCACTTGCCATGTGCGTCATCTTAATTATAGTCATATATCATATAGTTCGGGGTTTCGAACCCTCATAACCAAGTTTGGAATTGTTACTTACCTCAAAACCGGCAAAAATCCTAGCCCTCATGGATTTGCCTATAGACTCGGCCTCCAATTGCTCCAAATCTACCAAAAATTACATTTATATGATTAACATATTCCAAGGAACGAAACCCACTCAAAAATTATCAAATTCACCCAAAAATCCCGAAATTGGCCAAAACCGGCCCCCGGCCCACGTCTCGGATTCCAACAAAAATCATAAAACTAGCATCCTTACACTCTCACGAGTCCATACATACCAAATACATCAAAATTGGACCCCGAATGGCCCCTCGAATCCCTAATTTATACTCTAAAATTTCAATCCCTAAACCCCCAATTTTAACCACTAATTTGCATAAATTCCATGTCTAATCAGTCAAATAACACCATCGAAATGAGCTTTAGGCCCAAAAACCATACCTCCACGAAGTTCCCTTGATTTCCCTCATCAAATCGCTCCCTCAAGCTCTAACCCCTATGAAAACTTTGATGAAATAAACAAAAATTCGTGAAGGTTTCTATTTATATTATCTGCCCAGTGAAACCACACCTGTAGTCTTTCAACAGCATCTGCGGATCCACCTACAGTCCCAGGTGCGCATCTGTGGAATTTCACTTAAAGTCCAGTATCGCATATGCGGTCGATACAACCGCACCTGCGGTCCGCACCTGCGACAATAAGTTCCGCATTTGTGAAAAAGCCCAGCTCCTCAGAATCTGCATCTACGACTCCCAAACCGCACAAGCGACCTCACACCTGTGCCTCCCCCTTCCGCAAGTGCGGAAAATCAGCAGATTTCACACCAGCAGCTCTAAATTGGCAAAAACCATGTCGTCAACCATCCAAACTCATCCCGAGGCCCTCGGGACCTTAACCAAAAGTACCAACAAGTCATAAATTATCACCCAAACCTAGTTGAACCCTCGGAACACCCAAAATAACATCCGAACACCAAATCAACCCATGATTCAAGCCTAAGGATCTTCAAACATTTGAAATTCATCAACGATGTCGAAATTAACCAAACCTCGTGCGAACGACCTGAAAAATATGCACACACATCCAAAATGACACTATGAACCTGCTCAAGCTTCTGCAATTCCATTCCAACCCTGAAAGTTTATTTTCCACTACCAACCGAAAATTGCCAAAAACTCAATTTTGCTAATTTAAGCCTAATTCTACTCCGGACCTCAAAACCACATTCCGAACACACTCCTAAGTCCCAAATAGCCTAACGAAACTATCAGAACCATAAAATCCACATTCCGAGGTCGTTTACCTCTAGGTCAACTCTCGGTTGACCTTTCCAACTATTAAGCCAACTTAAGAGATTAGGTGTCTCATTTCTCACCACGACCACTCCGAACCCGAACCAACAGATCCAACACAATATAAATAGGCTAAGAAACACATGACAAAGCAGAAACAGAGAAAATAGGGCTAAACTCTCGGAACGACCAATCGGGTCGTTACAATATCGAGGTCCAAATGGAATTCCAAGATCGGGAATAGTTATGTTGTGTCATTTATGACTTGCTCGTAAGATTTGGTGTCGTTCTGAGTAGTACAAGTACGTTTTGGCGTGTTGAAAGTGACTTTAAGAACTTAAAGTTCATAAGTTGAAATTAGTTGTTTTTGGAGTATGATTCATAGATTTAATGTTGTTTCGGGTGTTCCAAAGATTTGAGCGAGTCCTTTTTATGACTTAGAACTTGTTGGTATATTTGAACAGGGCCTCGGGGGCCCCGGATGTCATTCAGACATTGCGCGAGGTGAGTCCCAGCTTAAGTGAGTTACTGGTGCACCAATTTTGGTGCGACCGCACCTGCGGTTGGCCAGCCGCAAGTGCGAGACTGCAGAAGCGGTTGAAGCCTCGCAGGTGAGACCTTTGAGCGGATTCAGGGATCCGCAGATGTGACCCCTTTCGTAGGTGCGGGCACAACTTCGCAGGTGCGATGCCTTGCCAGCCTTCCTCCTTCCACAGATGCGGACTATGGCCTACAGAAGAGAGACCGTAGGTGCAAAAAATGACTGGAGGTAGTGGGGTGTTTTAAAAACACGACTTAGGCTTATTTGGGGTCATTTATCATATCCTTGGGAAATTTAGGAGCTTCTAAATGGTGGATTTCAACTTAGCATTTGAGAGGTAAGTTATTCCTACTTGTTGTGAGTTTAATACTTGATTTTTGAGTAGATTAATACATAAAGATTAGTGAAAATTAATGGTTTAGGGTATAACCTAGGGTTTTGATAAAAATGGGATTTAACAATGAAATTTGTTATGGAATCTAGTAAAAATCATATATTATTAATCCTTAGGTTATGGGTAACAACTTTCTATAAGAATATCCGAAATTCGAGCATGTGGACCCGGGGGTGAATTTTAGGAATCTTATAAAACGGCTTGGGTAATCACTTAAATGGTGGAATTATGAACTTTTGAGCATAGATTGACTAGTTTATGTAATGTTTGGCTAGTTTCGAGTTGTTTGGCGTCAAATTTAGAGGTTTGAGCTCATTATTGAACCAGGAAGTGGGCTTGATACGAGGTAAGTCTCCTTTCTAACCTCGTAAGAGGGAACCTTCCCCTTAGGTTAAATACTTGATCATATGAATAGTTGTGGGGGACTACGTACGTACTAGGTGACGAGGGTACGTGCGTAGTGACCATTCTTGCTGTGTCGGGTAGTTTAGGTTCACACCCTTCCTTGTGAACATTGTTAATTGATTTAAATTCTCTATCATCGTTGAGTGAAAGTTTCTATCAATATCTTAAGAATTTAAAGGTTTCAAGTAAATCATTAATTTGAAAAATGAATTGAGGAGAATGTGTTATGTTTTATGTGAAACCTCTTCGCAATTATATTCCGCGAGCGGGGTGATTTCTTCCACTACTCTCAAGGAAGTGGGGCGTTCTCCTCGGCAGGTTAATAGATGCATCTATGGTTCGCGTTGTTCGACCCTTCGGCAGTGCACATTTAATTTTCTATTGGTTAGGGTCGTACGTTCTCGGCATATTATGCGCATGCTAATCGCTTGGTATTTTCCTCTGATTTTTAAACCGTTAAAAAGACCCTGAAGAATAAAGTAGTAATATGTTTGATAGGAATTGACACATAAAAAATTACCTGTGAAAAGATTTGTCATTTCTTGTTCTTAAAGACTTGTCATTTCTTGTTCTTATTGTTATTCATCTTTGATACTCATGCTTAGCCTTATATTTAGATAAATTGTTTTGGCCTAGTAAGTGTCAAATCGACCTCTCGTCACTACTTCTTCAAGATTAGACATGATATGTACTAGGTACATATTGTTTAGTACTCATGCTACGCTTCTGTACTTAATTTTATAGGTTCTGAGGCAGGTGCATCTGGTTATTAGTCCGGAGCTCGTTCTTGACTTCACGAGATCAGATATTCCACGATGAGCTGCTTCTCTTGATGTTGTTCAGCAACACGTTGGAGTCTTTCCCTTCTGTTATTCTTTCTATATCCTGTCAGACAGCAGGATACACGTGTTCTTGTGATTCCTTCTACTAGATGCATGTATAGTTGTGACACCAGTTCCTGGCACACACATTGGTAGACTATTCTTTTGGAAATGTAAGTATTTAAATTTAACTTCTTCATCATTGCAAGTAAATTTTTCTTTGGTATTTGTCATTTTCTCATGATTGTGACAAAAACTCGAGTATTGTTAATAATGTTTTATAAAATTAAATGGAACTCACTAGACTAATGGTGTTGGTTCGCCTAACATCGGTGTTGGCCGCCATCGCGACCTAGATTAAGATTTGGGTCATGACAAGAAGTATGGACGAAGGGTCGACATCGACACTTACTAGAGGTCCAATAAAATAATATAATAATTCATAACAGATATGATGTGCACAACAATAGTGGGAAAGACCTTTAAATTTCATAATCTTTCAAATATTCCTTTAAAACATAAATTTCTCGATCGTGTATCCTACTTTAATATCTCAGAAAAATTCCAAGTGTAAATATTAATTAATAAGAAATACCATAAAATATTGGGCATCAATGGAAGGTTATATTGTGAATATTCAATCTACTAGCGATAGCGCACGATTCTGCCGAGGTCGTTCGGCCCGATCCAGNGCATAATTGTGGCAATGATCAGTTCCTTCGGCATGTGAAGTATACATGTGATTTGCTGTTGTATGTACATGCTTGGAAGCCACCATAAGTTGATGGATTTGGGAGGTATTCAATTCAAATGGCCTTGTGGTGTAAATGGATTCAGGAAGAGTCATGGCGTAAAGATCACGACTTGAGATTTGTATCTACGGTTTGGGAACTCAGTTGCATGTTGCATTGATCCTTCTGAAATTAGCTAAGTGAAAGACTTTCTAGCCAATGAAGTGTTTATTCTATTAGTAGTTCAGGATTTATGATGAATTCTGGTACTCTCGCATAATGGAGCGATAGGTGCAGTGAGCAACATGGGAATTGAAATCGGAGGATCAAGGTTGCGGTTCGGTGTTGAGAGGAATGTCACGAGCTCGAGTGAGCAGGGAAGAATTAAGATGCTCAGAGTCAGATGGAATTTTCTTTAGTGTCACATGAGAATGGTGTCCTGTGTAAGAGGCCATGTGTATTGATTTGCGGATTATCGAATTGCTTTACAAAATTAGAATGGTTAGCGGTATGGATGGACTTTGCTACCTGAGAGGTAGGTCGCGGGAGCATACCCCATGGGGAGATTTGTATAAGTGTGTCATGTTATCACTTGATTGTTAAAGATTGAAATCAAGTATGGAGGTTATGGTAATTTCGCAAATGCAGAGTTTTTGCCTAAGAAGCGTTATATTCCTTGGGTTGTGGACCATGTGAGTTTGTTTCGGATTTGACGGTTGTGCTTATGTGCCATGAATAGGTCATTATGGACCCCTGAAAGGTTATTAGCACAGTATAGTATGATCAGAATCGGCTTGAGGTTCGTTGATGGGTCCAAATGTGGATGTGTGTTGTACACCAGGCTGGGTGGGTTCATTCAGCATAGAATTTCTTATGGAGTAGTCTTCGGGTACTGGATGGTATTTCGTCACCAACTATTTCATGTAATACTCTATGCTGCCATGTGGGTTGTGAGACAGCTTGATTATTCGTGCATGTGTTGAGGTCCCGCATAGCTGTGGTGTTATGTGAGCATGATGGCTCTCGAGATGCATATCATATATCGCACCTTAGTTGTTCTTGAGTTTCGTAGCTTATGTCGCTATCCATCTCCCAAAGATTTGTATTATGCACTTGGCATGCTGGTGGTTGATTCGGACATTTCGTGAGTTTAAGCATTACAGCTTGATGTGTGTTTTCTTTTGATTGTTATGTGTGGGTTGGATGGCACGCCACCACGGGTATGTTATTTGGATCGGGTGGCACGCCGCCACAGGTATATTATTTGGATCGGGTGGCATGCTGCCATGGGTATGTGGTGTGGACCGGGTTGCACGCCGCAACATTACCATGTTTTGATCGGTTGCACACTGCAAAAATGTCACATTAGATCGGGTTGCATGCCAGAACAGCGAGATGTTAAGCACGATTCGTTATATTTATTTTAGGTCTCCTGTTTCTTATCTCTGAGAACGCCTCATAGTATTTGATGGCACCTTCTAGTACAAGAGGTGCTGCCACTCAATTATTCGGATCAACCCGGTTGTTCCGATTGTTTGCATCGACTTTATCCACGTTGTCCATTTCAATTTCGAGTTGGTGTTTTTGTTGTGACTGTTTGTTCTTCTTGTTGGCACAGTTTAATGCCCTGAATGTTTTCTCAGGGTATGAGATTCCTTCGAAAAGTTCACCTTTCCGCAAAGAGCTTCTAGGCATACACTTGAGTCACAGGAGAGTCAAACGTGAGAATTTCAATGGAAAAGTTTATAACACTGTAGAAAATTGGTCTAAACTAAAAGTACTAGCAATTCTTCTAAGTTATAATAAATAACATCGTTAGTTCCCCGACAATGGTGCCAAAATATGATCGCCCCCAACTATGCCTTATTAAAAAGTCAAAGTTGTCGCTGCAAATATAATCCGGTTTAAGTCCGGAGTAGAATCCACGGGGAACTAACCTATTTACTACAACTCTTAATAACGCTAGTAACAAGCTCAGATAATTTCCGGATGCAAGATTTTTATCAATAAACAGTGGAATTTATTTAGCTAAAGTAAAATGATAATAAAACTAACAACAATCAAGAATAAAGATGAATTCAAGGATAGAAAGATCTAGGTTATTGATTTCTCCAATTGCCGGATTAATTCTTTATTCTTTAGCTATGATGTCGTCATAATACTCTATGAGGACTATGAGTTATGTGCTACCGTAATCATCTCTCGATCAATTATGATAATTTACTAGAAGCATTCTTTCGAACTACTCTAGCTAACAATTTATGCAACTCAGAATTATCCCACCAAAGCTTCGTTATTTCTAAACCCACTTTTAAATTCAAGTAATTATTCTCTTCAATTACCCAAAAGTGGTGTTGTTCAACAACAATCTAACCAGATAATCTTTCTCAAGAAACACAAGGCAATTAGACACGATTAATCAAGGATCCATTCAATTAATCACAATACAAAATGTAGATGAACAATCATAGAACAAGCACGGCTCGATTATATCATAATAGAGTTAAAGACTTCATCCAACAATTAGTTCCATCAACCTACAATGAATTTTTAGCTACTCATACTAAAATAACATAAAGCAATAATATGGTTCATGATTCACAATTAATGGTAAAAAGAAGTAGAAACAAAAAAACTCTAAAGATGGCTTGATCTCCTCTCACTTGTTCTTGCCTCCAATTGAGTCTAAAACAAGCTTCCAAAAATGACTTTTGGGAGAGTTTTGGGTTCTTATAGGGTTAGGTTAATTGCCCAAGAATTTACAGTTTAGCCCCNTCCCCTAATGTTCTTCGCTGCAAAACCCCCAATCGCGGTCACAGACTCGAGCACGGTCGTTCACAACTTTTTATTTTTGTGCCGCATTCTATTGTGCCCAGGTTCGTGGTCGCGGACCTGTCTTTCACCATTTTATTTGCCTTTTCTTGATCTTTTTCATCCGGGCTATCATTGATTGACCTTGTATGTACATAATTGACTCCAAAACACTCTTCATCTTCCTCCTAGCTCAGAGTGGCTCCTGCAACACATAAAAATCTCAATTAGAGCATTTTGTTATCTTTTATCATTTAAACATCAATAAATACCGCCTACATTGCATAATATAGGCTACTATCAACACCCCACACTTAAACCGTTTCTCGTCCTCGAACAACAAAACCACACTCTACAGACCTAACTTCACTAGGCAACTACCTTAGCGTAACATCCACACCTCAAGAGTGGACTCTCTCTCTAACCGCGCAATGTCCCTAACCGACTCACTTACTCTACGTCAGAGGTCTAGACTTACATCCCTTTCATGAGTCAAGTTCCTACTCACCAGAAAAGAGACTTATGTCATAATTAATACATTCACACACACTGAGGACTTCAAATAAACAATATTCGCTCACCCTCAGAAAGATCATTCTTGTGCCACAGAAAACGCATCATATGCTTGCCCGTAGTATACTACTCTACCAATCGAGCTCATTCAGTATAGGATCACTTAGGAATTTATTTGGATATAATGTTGGTTGCGGGTCAGGTAGGATAAATTTTGATATAAGAGTGACTACACCTCCCTAAACACTTTAATACATCTATTTCAACATTTAAGCCCATACTTATGTCAAACCACCACTCCACCTTTACATCAATATGTCATACCCCATTCTTCTTTAAGCACAATTATCTCAAAATCCACTGCCATCAAAGACTTATTCTGTACACAATACAGCTCTCTCTTTTTTTTCCAGTTCAGGTGGCTTTTAGTATTAATTTTCAACACCGTGCACCTTTATTTGTATTTTCTCAGTTCCACTCAAAATCCCAACCAACCACCCCTCACTTTAACTTTTACATATTTCATCACAATTCAAGTGCTTATAAGAGGTGATAAGGCTCAAATAGATGGACAATTCAAAAATTGGCTAAGCCTTGTAATGTGGTTGCCAAAGAACACAAGATTACAAGCTCAAAAGGGTTAACTATGCTATATACAATTAGGTGCATGGAACATGTATAGATAGGGTTCAACAAAGAAATGCCTATATCACTTCCTAGACCAAATAAGACTATCATTTCGCTTTGCAAACAGACAGGACAAGTTCTAGACGTTAAACGTTAACACATAATACACAAAGCCTCACTCACACATGGCACATGACTCAATTCAGTTTGGATCATCAGACACTCCGCTCAGGGTACTTAAGCCAAATCAAGAACACGCATTTTGAGGCTTTCTCGAAATAGTCAACTAATGAGCCTGTGTATCACACTAAAGTAATTTATATTCAAGGCACCATGGATTTAAGGGATCCTATTTCAATTCTTCCCCTCGCCCATAAGTTCCTAACTGAAAATGAAAAAAAAAACTAGCTACGCCCGGTTCAAATAAAAACCCTTGGAAAAAAATTGTGGTTTAAAGAAAAACCAAGGGGGGGTGGTGCCATCGTCGAGCCAAGTCGAATTTAACATAACAAACTAAACTACCAATCAAATATATACAAAAACAACAACAAAAATATACACACCATTCCCCACTCTACACTTAAAAAATGGCATGTCCCCATGTCAAATAAATTAAAGCAAACTAAGGTAAGGGGACTTCCCTAGTACTCAGTCCTGATCGGAGACAGTGTCAGGATCGAGGCGACAAGCTCGTCCTAGCGCCCTCAGCCAGCCCATAATCTTCTTCTCAGACTTTGCACTTTGAGTAGCCAAAGCATCAACTCTAGTATCCATGTCCGTGACCGAAGTGTGCAGCCCAGCTATTTCTTGCTCCAGAGCTGTCAGGCGGGTACTCCGGTAGGCCTGAGATGGGCCTACCTCATCAGAAATCTGCACCTGTGGGGATGAGGCATGCATTGCCTCCACCTGGCCATCATCATCATCATCATCCGACTCATCCGAGGTGTCATCTTGAGCAGCTCCAGGTGCCACCGAGTCTTTCCCAATGGTTACTTTGGTTTCCTTGAACGCGGCCTCCTTTGGCACCAACCCATCCATGTTGGGGTTCTTAAGAACTCATGCCGCTCTTCTCAGTTGAACGGATGAACATTTCTTCCTGGATAATTCGGGCCACATCGAAATCATGACCTTTCACAAAACACCATAGCACTGATGCCCTAGGCCCATTGACATCAGTGGTGTTTCTCTATGGCAGTAGACGACTATTGATGACGGTCAACCAACACTTTGCCTCCCAAGTGAGGGAGGATGAGTACAGGGTGCACCTAGGTGTAACGCATACTAAGTCCTTGCCTGGCACGCAGATGGTTTGGATGAAGATGTTCCAAGTGACAGGCTTTTTCCGGTATGTCTGGTAAAAATCTTCAGCCCCGTCGAAGGCTGGCAACCTGTACACTCGTCTGATGCCTCGAGTGAAGAATCCATTATGGTTTGGCGCACTGTGACAACCATATTGTCATGCTCCGGGCAATTTGCATAAAATTCTCTAAACAGTATCATACTACCATCCTCTGGCTCCTCAAAGAAGTTTTCAAGCCAACGCCGCAACAATTCCCGGTACATGTTTTGTCTTTCCACATGAAGATTTACCCTATCAATGGCCCTTTCGGCCACAAGCTTTTTTGCCGCCTTCTCACTAATCCTCTCCTGGGCTTTTCTGGACACAAATTGGCTACTGTCAAACTAGCTCGAGCTAGCCTATGCCTGAGCTCTAGAAGAACCTCCTGGCCCAGTGGTCGAGGATCCTGTGGCACGTATCTTCCTGGAGGAATTCATGATACCTAACAAGTCAAGTTCCACTATTAGTAAGGGTGTGAATTTTTTGAACCCAGGGTGGTTACTTAGACTTCACCCGCACCATGGTCAGAATAGCATTTAAGGCTCATTGGGGCAATTCAATAAACACCTAGTGTGCATATGGCCTTTTATCACGAATAACCCCATAGAGTTACAAATCCTCCCAAATCAACTACAATGGCCTCACACACCTATCTCTACCACAATCTACCTATAACACAAGAGCTTCATGATTTTACCTCCCCATTCTATACTAAAAAGACGACAAATTTACTCCAAAATCTCTACAAAAATTTGAAAATAGACTACAAAAGAGAAAAGAAACAAATTAAAAAAGGGAGAGAGAAATCATGAACTTACTTGATATTCTTGAACGATGGAGGTGAGAGCTTGTTAATGGAGGAAGAGGAAGAAGGAGAGCTTTTGGTGAGAGGAGGATAGGGGAAGGTGCGTGTGTTTAGGGATTTTGAGAGGGTAGGGAGAGTAAGATTAAGAGAAGGGGAAAGGGAATGAGGAAAGTGGGAGGGGTGGGCAAGTAGGGTAGAGTGTTTTATGTTTAGTAGGGTTTAGGAAAAGAAAAGAAAATTAAAAAAAATACTTACTTGGCGATTTGCCCCGACTGCGCCCAGCTCCGCGATCGCGTCCGCGGACGCTAGGCAGAACATCATTGAAACAGCGCGCCCGGTCTGCGGTTGGGATCGCTGTCACGGTGACCAAAATATTTTCCTGTGCAATCTCCGCACCTAGGCNGTTGAAACACTGCGCCCGGTCTGCGGTTGGGATCGTGGTCACGGTGACAAAAATATTTTCCTGTGCAATCTCCGCACCTAGGCCGCAGTTGCGGACCTGAGACAGAAATTCCCTTAATCAATGCGTACAGGTCCACGGTTGGGACCGCTGTCGCGGTTCGACACTCCGCAATTTGTTGTTTTTTCTTAGATTTTTACCTCTCTAGGGTTATCTTTTGACCCCGACTCCTCCCAATGTGCACAAATCTTTCCCTGCACACTAATAGCCTAGTTAGTATCATTCATATCAAATACAACAACAAAACAAAAGAAAAACAAAAGAAGATCATGGGTTGCCTCCCAAGAAGCGCTTGATTTAACATCGCGGCACGACGCATGCTTTAATCATCACTCTCCATTCGTGTACTGGGGCTCTTCCAAAGTTATTACCCCTCTATCCCCTTTTGTCTTCGGCCATTCCAAGCTAATGTTTCAACCTCTGCCCATTCACCTTGAACTTGTTTGTCCCATTGTTGTTTGATTTCCCAATGCACACGCAAGTGTACGTGGTCGACAAGAAATATAAGATTTTAAGTCCAGATATCGTACCCACAGGGACTTGTAATTAACTATCAACTAAACTAAACTCAAACAAATATTTAACTAAAATTAATCTAAACTAGTATTAAGAGATTAAAGAGACAACTAACTTAAAGACGAATTCAATGTAATTTGATATTCTAGAGTTATGTGTTGGCAAACAATCACGTTGAATTTTCCAGCTAAATCTTCAAATCAGGTTTATTGATTGACGAGGTTAATATTGCTCGTAGCCTTCTCCTGAAGTACAACTCGCCTATTCAAGCTAACCTAACGCCTATATTCCTATGGAATCAGGATTAACAAGAACGCATTAATAATTCCCGTATAATAACCAAGCAAGGCGATTAGGTATATTCCTATCCTAACCGCAAATCCGCTCCCCTGAAGGGTTAAGATCTTGCTCTACCCAATCTTATATGCAATCTAGAATTCCCTCTCCCGAGTTCAACCCTAGATTCGTAGATAGTAGTCAATTGATGATCAAGCAATTGAATAATTAAGCACAAGATTGAATAAACAAACCGATAAGATAAAACAATCAGAATAATTCAAGCTTCAACTACAACGTTCATGTAGCACCCAAAACTCTAGAACTAATAAACTATAAAACTAAAAGAAGAGAAGAGAAGAAAAACT
>MDKJ01036451.1:0-32798 GCA_005239525.1 Nicotiana knightiana
GCAGGCGGTTGGCGGTGCAAAATATGGGAAGGTATACGGGCTTCCTAATAAGAAGTTCCACCGATATCACTGTGCAATGCAAGGAATAGTAACTTCCTCGCAAGCCGAGCAACTTGATGGGGAGAGCCTCTCCACTATGCGGGAGACTGTGACAAAGCTCACAAGCGAGCTAGAAACATCCAAGGAACGAGAAAGGCTTAGAGATGCTCAGTACGTTATCATGCAAGATCAGTACCAAGGAATGCAAGCTCAGTACGAAGGTATGCAAGCTCAGCTTAAATCTCTCCTAGCTTCTGGAGCTTTTCCGATTCCCCGGTCTCGCGAGCCATCACCAGAGGCTCAACTTGAACGTGAGCGTTCCTTCCGTCCTCCCCTTGTTAGTTCCTCCCGTCCTCCCCATGATCGTTCTTCTCGTCCACCACGAAATGACCCTTCTCATTGCCGTCATGATAATGATATAGAATGAAACAGTCATTGAGTACTTTTATATACTTTGAACTAGACAATAGAACTTTGGTCCGTTTGGAATCGGCTTGTAATAAGTGTTAACTTAGTTTTGTTAGTTAAATGTGTTAGTTCTATTGAACTTTATACGTTGTTGGTTTTAATATTAGTTTTAATGTTGTTGTTGTTGTGTTGTTAGTTCGTGTTGTTGTTGTGTTAGTATTGTTATTGTTGTTGTTGTGTTAGTATTGTTGTTGTTGTTGTTGTTATAGGATTTGGTATGCTGGAAGGTGGTGTGGCTGCCAAAATAGGTAGTTTCTGCCAAAATAAAACCCAGAAAAGCGACTAAAGTTGGTCGCTATTAAACCCAGATTTCCAGAATAGCGACCAAAGGTGGTCGCTAACTAACCAGATTTCCAGAATAGCGACCAACTTTGGTCGCTATGTTATTAAAAAAAATATTTTTTCTGGAAATTAGCGACCAATTGTGGTCGCTTTGTTTTAAAACAAATTAAATAAATTAGTAAAAAACTTATTTTTTCTGGAAATTAACGACCAATTGTGGTCGTTTAAAATAAATTAATAAAAAAGCGGTGGTCGCTATTTCCAGATTTTAAAATATTATATTTTATTTACAGACCAAAGTCGGTCGCTATATTTTGTATAATAATAAATAAATAAATAACGTAATTTAAAAATAGAGATCAAATTTGGTCGCTAAATTTATATTATTAAAATAATATAGCGACCAAAGTTGGTCTCTTTTTTTGATACCCGGAATATTTGGTCAATTTAACATAGAGACCAAAGTTGGTCGCTAATTAGCGACCAACTTTGATCTCTATGGCAAAGGGACTAGCAAAATAGCGATCAAGTCTGTTTGGACGCATTTTGGTCGCTTTTCACTGTTTAGGGACCAACTTTGATCGCTTTTTGTGGTCGCTTTTTTCGAATTTTTAGTAGTGATGGTTGACAACCCTTACAAGCACTGTATCATCTTCTCTAGCATAGAGAGTTGGCCTTGGAAATTTACCATTTACAGTAATGCTGAAAGTAGAGCAGTTTATCTTAATGCTGAAATCTTTTATGTAGTGCACTTACAGTGCACTTACGGTACATGCGTTAAAGCGATCTTGTATTTTTTTTGTGTAATAACAGGGACAAGGTTCATAAACAATGGAGACAACCAATGAGGGGCTTCAAGGCACTTAGTATTTTGCTCTTTTGGGATGTATATGTATACAATGACAATGAAGTATTATGCATTATATATGTAATTCGCATTTTAGTAATGGAAGTATTTAATATCCGGCATAAGATATTCTTTTGGTGTTTGTAAAATACTATTGGATGCGTTTATATAATTTTGGTCATTGCAATTGCTGAATAGGTTTCAGTGATGACAAAATTTTATTTTGCAATATTGAAGTTGCCATTGATTGTTTAATAGTTTTTGTAGCATTTATCATTGTCACTAAATGTCATTCTCCAGCAGCGAGCTCATAGTCGCCGCTGATTATTGAGTGTTTTTGTGGCGACATCAATTGCTGCAATATGAGAATTGCTGGTAATAACTAATTATTTTTGTGGCGACTTAAACTGCTACTAAAAGCAACTCTCTAGTAGCGATTAAAGGCTGCCATTGATAGTTATTTATTTTTTGTGGCGACAATTATCGCGCTAAAAGCCACTCTTCAGTGGCGACTTGCCCCTGAATCTGTTTCGTGGAACATAATTTGTGGCAACTTGGGGTACTTTTTGTGGCGACATTTTGTAGTCATCACAAATAATGTTTAGTAATGGATTAAGTTGCAGCAAGTCCAATGTCGCTGCTATAAACATTTAGCGGCGACATGTGATGATTTAGAAGCGACTGAGGTCGCTGGTAAAAGGCAGATTTCTTGTAGTGTGATCATGTGGAGAGTGAGACAGGAAAGACCATTAAGAGCTTCCGAACAGATCGTGGAGGCGAATATTTCTCTAAGCCATTTGAAGAATTTTGTGGGACTCATGGTATTCAAAAAGAGCTCACAATGGCGTATACATCGCAACAAAATGGTGTATCAGAGAGGAAGAATAGAACCATTCTTAACATGGTTCGAAACTTTCTAAATCGAGGAAAAGTTCCAAAGAACATTCTGGCCAGAAGCAGTAAATTGGAGTATTCGTGTTTTGAATAGAAGTCCAATATTTGTTGTTCAACACATGACCCCAGAGGAGTCTGAAAAATCTACTCCAGCAGCTGAAAGGTGTACAAGTTGAAAAAGGCTCTTTACGGACTAAAACAAGCTCCGCGAGCTTGGTATAGTCGCATCGACGCTTACTTTCTAAAAGTTGGTTTTGTGAAATGTCCATATGAACACTCTCTTTTTGTTAAAACTGGAGACTCTGGTAAATTGTTCATTGTGTGTTTATATGTTGATGATCTTATATTTACTGGGAATGATAGTGTCATGTTTTTAGGAGTAAACTTTGTGGGGTAGTTCCTAATTTTTAGCTTAAGTTTGCATTGTTTTTTTGTTATGAAGACTGTAGTTGCAGCATTGTAGTCAATCAGTCAAGCAATTTCCTTTTCACGTCTATTGCCTCTTCCTCTGCTCTATTTTTCACTAACAAATTTACATCCTTCTCTAATCAGTTTTTCTATCAATAATTTCCTTGGTAATATTATGTCTAACTCTTTTTCTACTTTTCATTTCAAGCAAAGAATGAGAGTTTCTGTTTTAGAATGAAACATCACTAACATTTTGGTTTAATTTATTTCCTCTTAGTTTTTCTCCTTTTTGCTTGAGTTTGAAAAATCAATTTCATGAATCACGGTTACAAGTTTGGTTGATAGAATATAAGTACAAAAAAAACCAAGTTATCAAAATGAAATCGAAAAGGGAAAAGCATAACCATAACAAATATATTTCGATATGATACTGATATTACACTTTTAAAATAAAAAAAGTGAAAATATAGAATCGAAATCTTTCAAAACCGCGTACAGAGGCATCTTAATTTACTTAAGATGCTAACGCAAATCAAATACTATTTCTTTCTGTGATATGTATTCAATTAAACCCAGATCATTGATCTGCATTGATCCCGAAAATACGAACCTTGTGCATATTTGGAAATTTGACAACAACTGAGTATAAAAATTGTGACTGTGTTTGTGATGACCCAGAAGGTTATCCCGTATATTTCTAACTAATTCTGTATTCCGAGGTCGTGAAAACCTCCTTCTATCTCGCCTTGATTTGCGTGCGCAGCCCGGGCGTGTAGCCGGGAAGCTTTTATGTGAAAAACTGATAAAAATGATAATTTTGTATTAGAAAATTTAATAAAGTTGACTTCGGTCAACATTTTTGGTAAACGGACCCGGACCCGTGATTTGACGGTCCCGGAGGGTCCGTAGGAAAATATGGGACTTGGGCGTATGCCCGGAATCGAATTCCGAGGTCCCAAGTCCGAGAAATAAATTTTTTTAAAGAAAATTATTTTCTGAAAAATATAAAGATTTTTGGAAATGAAATGTTATGTGAAACCTATGGTCCCGGTACAGGTACAATATGGTTTATATGAGTTATCTGTGAAGTTTGGTATGAAACGAACTTCGTTTGGCGTGATTCGGACCTTAAATGCAAAATTTGATGTTTAAAGAAGTTTTGAGGAATTTCATGTAATTTTGGTTTGATTCGTCGTTTAGTGTTATTTTATGTGATTTGGAACCTCGAGCGAGTCCATATTAGGTTATAAGACTTATTTGTGCATTTAGACGGGGTCCCGGGGGCCTCGGGTGTGTTTCGGATAGGTTCCGGGTCCATTTTCCCTATTTTTGAACTGCTAAAATTGTCATCTGGTTTCCTTCTATGCGATCGCATAGGTGAAGTCGCGATCGCATAGTATTGCTTTGGACCCCCAGTTTTTCCTGCACTGCGATCGCATAACTCCATCCGCGATCGCAGAAGCCAGTCTGCCCCTTATACGCGATCGCATAAGATTCTCCGCGATCGCGGAGCACATCTTACACCAGCAACCAATTCCTTCTACGCGATCGCACCTCGATTCCCGCGATCGCGATTCACAAAGCACCTGGGCAGAATATAAGTTTGCAAAATCGGGGTTTCACCATTTTAAACATATTTTGACTTCTAGAACTCGGTTTTGGGCGATTCTTTGAGGGTTTTTCACACAAATCTTATGGGTAAGTGTTCTTCCACTATAATTAATTATATTTCATGAATTAGTTCTTGTCTTTATCATTTAATTTGTGTTTTGGGTTGAGGGGATTGTGGGTTTCGAAAGAAAACTTCAAAAATGAAAATTCATGATTTGAATGACCAAATGTTATCGGAATTGGATAAATTCAGTATGGGTGAACTCGTATCGGAATGGAATCGGAATTTGAGAAATTTGTCGGGTTCCGAGGTGCGGGCCCGGGGGGTCGACTTTTGGGTCGATTTTTATAATTTTGTAAAGATTGAAACTTTATTATTCGGAATAGTTCCATATACGTTTTATGTGTATTTTGAAGTTGTTTTAGTTGATTGTGAGCCGTCCGGAGGTCTTTCCGCCCTAGAAATCTATTTTTGAGTACCGGGTTGTCGTCCTTGAGGCAAGTATCTTGCCTAACCTTGTGTGGGGGAACTACCCCTTAGGATTGAGTCTTCCTTGTTGATTGTAGTCCGAGTATGCGAGGTGATGAGTGTGTACTCGGACTTATTTGCAATTAGATTGGCCTTTTAGCATTCGTAGGTTCTTATATTACCTGTGTATGATTTGTAATTGTTACATTTGAATCCTTGGTTGTTAATTTCATCCCTTCCTGTTTAAATTAGAATTACTTATTTTTGGATTCCTTCGTTAGCTATTTGACTTTACTTGAGTTAACTGAATATTCTACTTCTCTTATCATCATGTTATATTTTCTTCCTAACTTGCCTAATTGACTATAATTAGTGTCATCTAGCCTTATCGTTGACTAGCCGTAGTTGGAACATCTATTTATTGAAGTCAAGCATGCCCGTGAGTCTTACATTGTGATTTATATGACTATTCTCTTAAGTGCTACTTAGGTCTAATTGTTAGACACTTATGTTATTGGTATTTTCTTGATGTTGCCTATTACAGGGCCTTTGTTGAAGTTGAGTTTATTCCGTGAAATTAACTGTTTAGGTGAGATTGGCTATAGCTCTTTCCCTTGCCGGGATTGTGTGGTTTCTCTTATTATTCCGTTGTTGATGATGTTGTTTGCCTTGTTAACTCCCTTGCCGGGATGTTAATTTTTCTATTACCGTTTATGTTGTTAATGATATTGTTTTCATTCTTGACTCCCTTGCCGGGATGGTATGATTTCTATTGTTGTTTATATTGTTGATGATACTGTTTGCGTCGTTGACTACCTTGTCGGGATGTTGTGATTTATGGTTCTTATTGTTGATTTCCCTTGTTAAATTGTTGTTTATGTTATTTAGCACGAGGGGACATTCCGTGCCATGTGATGTTATGTTAGCACGAGGGGACATTTCGTGCCATGTTATGTTATGATAGCACGAGGGGACATTCCGTGCCATGTTTATGTTATTTAGCACGAGGGGAAATTCCGTGCCATGTTATGTTATGATAGCACGAGGGGACATTCCGTGCCATGTTTATGTTATTTAGCACGAGGGGAAATTCCGTGCCATGTTATGTTATGATAGAACGAGGGGACATTCTGTGCCGTGTTTATGTTATTTTAGCACGAGGGGACATTCCGTGCCATGTTATGTTATGATAGAACGAGGGGACATTCTGTGCCGTGTTTATGTTATTTTAGCACGAGGGGACATTTCGTGCCGTATTTATGCACTATTATTTCTGTTGTTTCTGTTTGCTATTTACTGCATTTATTGGCAAGATTTGATATTCCTCCTGTACTGCATGGCAATTTCTGAGTTACGGACTGAGTTCCTGTGGACAAATCTTGAGGAGACTTTGATCAAGGGATTTTATTGAAAAGTATTATTGAAAAAGCAATGTTTTGAAATGATTATATTTGAATGACTTTTACATCGAAGGTATATTTGAAAATCACTAGTCTTGCTTAAAATGATAATTGGAAATCATTTATTGGGAAAGCATCTTTGGGAAGTTTCATATTTTGAAAGAAACTATGTTTTACGTAATTCTCTCTATTAAATATACTTATATCTATTTTTGGAGAAAGTGTATTTTCAAAGAAAACTCTTCCATACTAAAACGATTTTATTTGCAAAAGTTTTTTATACGAACTGTTGTTTAAAGATTTCTACCAGTTATGAATTTTAATGGCTAAGGCCCGATGTGAACAATCCGACGTGGAGTTGAGTTATTGGTGCTCTCTATTGTATTGTGTTTTTTTTCGATTCGGCTTGTTTTGCAGTCCATCTTTCTGTGTATTTTTGTTGTTTAGTGATTGATTTCTGTAATTTCCTTCCGCTTTATATTGTCATTGTTGTGAATTATTCTGTGAAGTCTTAGATAGATGTAACGTTCGATCATTTTTATATTCATGTTATTTATTTTGTAGACCAGTGGTGTCTTGAATAGTCCTCGTCACTACACTTACTGGACACCGCTGTGGTGTGCTCATACTACACTTCTGCACATTTTTGTGTGCAGATCCAGGTATATATTGTAGTAGCTGTGTGGATGATTGCCGATGAGACTCAAGGTAACCTGTTGCTGCGTTCGCAGGCGTCGGAGTCACCTTCTTTGTATTTATTATTCATATATTGTTGTATTTATTTCCAAACATTTGTACTTAGAAGTTGTAGAAGATTCGTAGAGCTTATGACTCGTACTACCGGTTTTGGAAAAGTTTGTACATTCTGTTGAGATTCTATATCAAGACTGTTAGTTCTCTTTATTTATTATTGTTATTCATGTAACTGCTAGGCTTACCTAGTCCCTAAGACTAGATGTCATCACGATACCCAACAGAGAAAAATTGGGTCATGATAGTGTTAAAGAACAACATTGGGTGTTGATAATCGGTTGTATGAGAGGCTATCAAGTACTTGTGAAAAGAAACCCAAGTATGAGAATACTACTGCAAAGGCATCATACAATACAGAGGATAAGATGGACAAAAGACCAAAAAATGCAGTCCGATGCACTACGCTCCTACTATGCGCAGATCCAGGGAAGGGCCGAACCACAAAAGGTCTATCGTACGCAATCTTTATTTGCATTTCTACAAGAAGTTGTTTCCACGGTTCGAACCCGTAACCTCCTGATCACATGACAGTAACGGGTAAGGCTCCCTTCAAGATGGACAAAAGACAGCCACAAATAAAATTAGTTAGAAAAAAAGAATCTTTTCTCCAAAGGGAAAACAAAAAAAGAGGATCAATGTCCTACCACATCATTAATACAAAAGCTGCACTAGTTGTTGTTCTGGGTGCAATAAATGAGAACACCACATTTTCCACTTGCTGATCATCAACCTTAGCTACCTTCAATGTTCCCCTTTAAAGAAACAGTATATAAGTTAGGGCAGCTCGATGTACTAAGCTCTTGCTATGTGTGAGGTCCGGAAAATGGTCGGATCAGAAGGGTCTATTGTACTCGGTCTTATCCTGTATTTTTGCAAGAAGTTATTTTTCCGACTCGAATCCGTGACCTCCTGATCATATGACAACAACTTTATCAGTTACGCCAAGGCTCCCCTTCACGGTGCATAAGTGTATCATTAATATGACACGGTATTGTTCAATAAGCATCTACCTTACAAAAGGTAATGTTCTTGAATAATAGAGGAGGAAGGAGAGTCCAATATCTAGGAAACTACAATGCTTCATCACTAATTAAAAGAAAACTTGTTAAACGACGGATGCATAATGCTTTTCTTATGAATACAAAGTATTTTTATCCTTGAAATACCGAAAAAGCGGTGTCCTAATGCTTAGTTCAAGTGCCAAAGGTTAAGGGACTTACTGCGAACTAAGCCTGGTATTTAAGTGGAGAAGGGTAAAAAGACGGGTCCGTTATCCCCGATTTCTCGGTCACCCAAAAAAAATATTGAAAAAGCAATAGTGCGTATAAAATGAGGAAATTAATTTGTAATGCTTTCAAAAGAATTTATTATTCTGCCCTTTTTGTTTTAGATCATTCAAGAAGTAAATCTTATTAGGAGAACCACATTCCAGACAACTCGATGACTCCAGAGATAAAGAGCAAAGATTGAGACTTTATGTAATATGTAGGTCTTGAAGCTAAATGGGACCAAATTCCCACTAAACTAATACAATTGGTGTATATATATCATCAATCAGCAATGTATCAACCTCAAACTAGCAAGGTCAGCTAATGAAATCCTCAATGCCCGTTCTGGTCCTATTAAGGTCAATTTCATTTGACTACTAAATAAGTTGTCTTTTTTGAAATGGTAACATGGTGACTCCAACCCAAAACCGTAAGGGTGGAGAGTGCTTCCCACTTGAGCAACCCTCTCTTGTCCATAACATAATCCACTTATTTAAGGTAATATATTCAACACCGAATCCTCCATCAAAAAATTTATAGCAATAGATTCGATAAATTTGCTCGTGTTGCAATGATGCTTTGTTGGAGAAGCTATTAAGAATAAGTGGTTGAAAAATGCTTCCAGTACAGCCCGTTATGTAGTTTTGATAAGGAATTTCAACAAACTAGCTTTAAAATAGAGTAATCAAGCTCAAAGTAATTAACACTTGGGGTGATGTCATTGATCATGGAAGTTATGCATAAACGTAATGCTCATGATAAAGACTTGTGCGTAATCCATGTTATTTTCATTCAACTTTTACATGATCACCAATTCCATAAGCAACTACACCCTATTTCCTGACTTCTTGTCCCGTTTATAGTTAACTTTCAAATAGTAATAGTGTCATATAAAATGAAACATAGCAAGTTTTAGTTAACCAAGCCCATAATCAGAGCCTAAGAATATATTTACTAATACAATGATCAGAAGAACTGTTGCAAAATGCATGATGGTGCAACTCAGAAGCTTATTCAAGTGAGTTGGAGAGCTCATACACATGTCAACTATACTTGCAAGCATGATATCTTTCATAGCATTACAAGTATAAATAGCAAATAACATGATGAAATTGACTACTTACAGCACCACAGGGACACACACACACAAAGAGACCTAAATTGGGACCAAAGAGAAGGTAAAGATCATCAAGTAGACTTTGGCATTATGCAAACGGACATTATTCACAGCAAATAACATAGGTAAACAATGGTTCTTATTTGATACTAAACACAAGGGCAGGCAAGCATAGCAAGAATAAGGGAAAAGACGCCAAAAGGATAATAGAGATATTAAGCTTTCAAATTAGCAATCTTAATAGAAGTCCCCAAATTCCGGATATACTAGTTCCTAGGGTGGGAATTCAGTATTTCGGTTCGTTATTTAAGAATTTCGGTTCGGTATTCGATTTATCAATTGTGTATACGAAATACAACAACAACAACAACAACCCTATAAAATCCCACCAGTGGGGTCTGGGGAGGGTAGAGTGTATGCAGACCTTACCCCTACCCCAGAGGGGGTAGAGAGGCTGTTTTCGGGAGACCCTCGGCTCAGAGACCATAGATCTATGACAACAAAACCCGAAAAATAATATCAGCAACATGAGAGACAGCAAATAAATGAAAAAGCAGTAACACAAATATTATTCAAATGTGTGAAACACAACATAAATCGCTAGCAGTGCTAGACAAAACACTATCATACTCGTCGATACAAAGAGGGAAACCGGGACAAAGAGAAAAAACGCTCGATTACCCTTTAACCTACACCCCTAATGCTCGACCTCCACACCTACCTATCAAGAGCCATGTCCTCAAAAATCTGGAGCCGCGCCATGTCCTGTATGATCACCTCGCCCCAATACTTCTTAGGCCACCCTCTACCTCTTCTCGTACCTGCCAAAGTCAACCGCTCACACCTCCTAACTGGGGCATTTAGGCTTCTCCTCTGCACGTGTCCGAACCATCTAAGTCGCGCTTCCCGCATCTTGTCATCCACCGGAGCCACGCCTACCCTCTCCCGAATATCTTCATTCCTAATCTTATCCAGCCTAGTGTACCCACACATCCATCTCAACATCCTCATTTATGCTACTTTCATCTTCTGGATATGTGAATTCTTGACTGGCCAACACTCATCCCCATACAACATAGCCGGTCTAACCACCACTTTATAGAACTTACCTTTGAGTTTCTGTGGCATATTCTTGTCACACAGGACTCCAGACGCTAACCTCTATTTCATCCACCCCACCTCAATACAGTGCGTAACATCCCCGTCAATCTCCCCACCTCCCTGGATAATTGACCCTAAGTACTTAAAACTTTCCCTCTTGAGAATGACCTGTGAGTCAAGCCTGAATTTCACATACGCGTCCCCCGTCACGTCGCTAAACTTACATTCCACATATTCCGTCTTAGTCCTACTCAACTTAAAACCTTTAGACTCCAGGACCTGCCTCCATACCTCCAGTCTCCCATTAATGCCACCTCGCGTCTCATCAATCATAACTATATCATCAGCGAACAACATACACCATGACACCTCTCCTTGGATGTGGTGTGTCAATGCATCCATCGCCAGGGCAAATAAGAACCGGCTGAGGGCAGATCCTTGGTGTAACCCCATAACCACCGGAAAAGGCTTTGAGTCACCTCCTACAGTCCTAACTCGAGTCATAGCTCCATTATACATATCCTTTATCACCCTAATGTAAGCCACCGGCACACCTTTCACCTCCAAAGGACGTCCCTGGGGACCTTGTGATACGCCTTCTCTAGGTCAATAAACACCATATGCAAATCCCTCTTCCTATCCTGTATTGTTCCACCAACCTCCTGATAAGGTGGATAGATTTCGTAGTAGAATGACCCGACATGAACCCGAACTAGTTTTTCGATATAGACATCGCCCTCCTTATCCTCCCTTACACCACTCTCTCCCAAACTTTCATGGTATTACTTAGTAACTTGATACCCCTATAGTTGTTACAATTCTGGGTATCACCTTTGTTTTTGTACACCAGAACCATTGTACTCCACCGCCACTCATCAGGCATCCTCTTCGTCTTGAAGATAACATTAAACAACTCATTCAGCCACTCCAAGCTTGCTCTACCCGCATATCTCCAAAACTCTACTGGAATCTCGTCTGTTCCGGTCGCTTTACCCCGACTCATCTTACCCATCGCACCCACGACCTCCTCAACCTTAATGCGCCTACAATACCTATAGTCGCTGTGACTCTCGGAGTGCCCCAATTTCCCTAACACAATGTTTCCATCCCCCTCTTCATTAAGAAGCTTATGAAAGTACGACTGTCATCTTTGCCTTATCGCGGCCTCTTCCATCAATACTCGACCATCCTCGTCTTTGATGCACCTCACTTGATCCAGGTCGCGAGCCTTCTTCTCTCTCGCTTTGGCCAACCGAAATAACTTCTTGTCCCCACCTTTTCCCACAATTTCCTCATACAGCCGACCAAATACAGCAGTCTTAGCCTACCAAATACCAAATTGGGACCAAATTATTTCGGTACGGTTCGGTAATTTATATTTTGGTTCGGTACGGTTTCGGTACGAATTCAGTTTAATAATCGCTAAATAAGCGTATGACGCCTGACAGCCCTCTCCATAAACAATTCACTGAATTCACAATGAATTCACAATTCACTGATTCACATTGAATTCACAATTCAGTTTAAAACCATAAACACAACATTCAGGTTTAGTGCTGCTAGCGGTTTGTCTCCTTTACCAAGAACATGAAGCAGGATGTTAAATGTATGAAAATCGGGTGAAAATCCATTCCGACCCATTTCATCTAACAATCTATGAAATTGATTCACAATGAATTCACAATTCAGTTTAAAACCATAAACACAACATTCAGAGATCTTTGATGCCACACATTGATGATCGACTTAGCTGTCAAGTGCAAAACCATAAACACAACATTTAAGACAGATTTAAGACATGCAAAACCATAAACACAGTCAAGAAAAGAAAGCAGCATACTAATTTAAGACACTACATGCATAAGCTCAGAGAACACAACAGTAGCAGCAGACTCTAACAGTAGCAGAAGAATTAAACACAGTGCAACAAAAGAACAGAGAGGGCATCCCTCAATTCAAGTTTATACTAACAGTCTCGAATCAACATAGTCTTAATTCTTAAATACGGATTTCAGGAAGATGCTCAAGACAACGCCTAATATTCTTCCTTAAACTATATGTGCCATCCTTCTTTGGATGAACATTATAGACTCGACCACAATGCTTGCACTCTACGTTGCGAACTTCTCTGTTATCTTCTTTCACCTCAAAATGTTCCCAGATATGAGAGCGTACTTTAGGAGCATGGGACATGATTGCACTTGAACCTAAAAAAAAACGATAAATCATAAATTAAAATATTATTTTTTTATGATAATAAAACAAAACTACAAAAGTATATCACCAAACAAATAGAGTATTAAACTTACCACTCAAGTTGCAACTATACATCAAACAATGTTAATAGTGCTTCCATTATTTTCCATATCTAAATATAATTCGGCCAAATATGTCATACAAATAAACAAGTATGATATATTATTTTGAACTAAAATACACACAAAATATTAAAGTTTACCAAGCTCGAGTTCCTCAAGATGCTCCAAGTCTTCTTCAACACTAATAGGATTCTTCTCTTCTCTAAGCCAATCTTGAACACAAACAAGAGCTTGCACACATTTAGGAGTCAATGAACTCCTAAATGAATCAAGAATACGGGCACCGGTGCTAAACGCACATTCCGACGCCACACTAGAAATTGAAATGGCCAACACATCACGAGCCAACTCCGAAAGAATAGGAAATCTAGGAGCATGTGTTTTCCACCAACTTAAGTTATCAAATTCTTCACTAAAAGGCTCTTGTTCTTCACTAATGTATTTATCCAACTCCGATTTAGCACTCCACTTCTATTGTCTTCCTTTTGTTTCTTCAAGTGAAGCTTCTTCCTTATTAATGATGCAGTTATAACACTCCCACTAGATGTATTAGATGCGTTATTAGATGAAGTAGAACTCGATGGAAATTGAGGACAAGAACCAGTTGAATACTTTTCTAGATATTCTTCAAACAAAGAATTCATATCTGCATACACTTCAACATTTATTTTCTTCCCTTTTTCCTCCCCAAAAAACTCTTCAAATGCAAGGCTAACATATTCAAATTTGTTATGTGGATCCAAGACGGAAGCAATAAAAATTATTGTATTCATCTTTTCAGGCTCACCCCAATACTTTTTGAATTTTTCTTGCATCCACTCAGCCAATAAAAAGGTGTAAATTGTAACAACCCGATCGGTCATTTCGAGAGTTTTAGCCATGTTTCCCCCATTTCTGCTTTATTTTGTGTGGTTCATCTCTTTTGTGTGTTGGGTTGGTTGGCTCGGTTCAGAGTGATAGTAGAGATAAATGAGACACTTAGTCTCCTAACTTGGTTCAATAGTTGGAAAAGTCAACCGGAAGTTGACTTATAGGTATATAATCTCGGAATGTGGTTTTTATTATTCGGATAGCTTCGTTAGGTGATTTGGGACTTAGGAGTGTATTCGGAATGTTATTCAGAGGTCTGTGGTAGAATTAGGCTTGAATTGGCAAAATTAGATTTTTGGCAATTTTCGGTCAGTAGTGGAATATTAGCTATCGGCCGGAATTGAATTCCGGAAGTTGGAATAAGTTTGTAGAGTCGTTTTTGATGTGTGCACAAATTTTCAGGTCGTTCGGACATGGTTTGGTTGGTTTCGGCATCATTGGCGAATTTCGGAAGTTTAGAAGTCCTTGAATTTCGGGTTAATTTGGTGATTTGATGTTGTTTTGAGTGTTCCAAAGGTTCGACTGAGTTTGAATAATGAGATGTGACTCGTTGGTAGGTTTGGTTGAGGTCCCGAGGGCCTCGAGATGATTTCAAATGGTTATCGGAGAGTTGGAAAATTTGGAGTTGCAGCTGAAGCTGCTGTCTTTCTGTCATAACCGCACCTACGGATTGAGGACCGCAGGTGCGAGCCGCAGAAGCGGAAAGGAAACCGCATAAGCGGCATTGATCGCAGGAGCGGAGGGCTGGACCGCACCTGCGAGCCCACAGGTGCAAGACCTGGGGCACAGGTGCGGCGTTTGAGGACTTAAGTGAATTTAGCAGGTGCGTATATTTGGGCACAGAAGCGGTCTGTAGGTGCGAGTTAATTTCCGCAGAAGCGGAAAGTGCTGTGCAGAACCTATAAAAGGTTGCCTTCGCGATTTTTCACTCATTTTTCACCATTTTTAGACGGTTTGGAGCTTTTGAGCAGTGATTTTAAGAGGAAATCGAAGGCTATCAATTGGGTATGTTACTTGGACTTCATTTATTGTGTTTGTGATAATTTTTCTACTGTTTAATCATGAAATTTGTGGAATTTAATGGTGTAATTTGAGGGGGTTAGGGCTTGGAAACTTGAGACTTTGATTTAAGGATTTGAGGAGTTATTTGTCGTCAGATTTTGATGTATTTGGTATGTATGGACTCGTGAGAGTGTAACGATTCTAGTTTTGTGATTTTTATCGAGTTCTGAGACGTGGGCCCGGGGGGTCGGGTTTGGCCGAATTCGGGATTTATGATGTAATTTGATAATTTTGATGTGGTCTTCGCTCCTTTAGCACATATTAATGATATAATACTGATTTTGGTTAGATTCAGGGCGATTTGTGGCCGAGTCGAGCGGCAAGGGCACTGCGGAGTAGAGTTTTGGCTTGATTGAGGTAAGTAACGCTTCTAATCTTCGTTCTGAGGGTTCGAAACCCCGAACTACGTGGTATGTGATTAGAATTGGATGACGCACATGCCAAGCGACAGGCGTGTGGGCGTGCACCGTGAGACTTGTGACCTGGTTTGTCTCATGGCTCCATTTATTAGTTCTCTCTTGTTGATACATGTGCTTATGTCAATGTGACTAATGCGAACATGCTATAAATCATGCTAGATATTATTGTAAGGATTCACGCCGATACTGTTGAGACCAGAGTGGTCGTCTTAAATGCGAACATGCTAGAAATCATGCTAGATATTATGTTAAGGCTTCACGCCGATACTATTGAGACCCGAGTGGTCGTCTTAAATGTGAACATGCTAGAAATCATGCTAGATATTATGTTAAGGCTGCACGCCGATGTTGTTGAGACCCGAGTTGTCATTTATTGTTGTCATCTCATGTGTTTCATTGATACTATATACTCAATCATGTCATTCCATATCATTTCTCAGTCTCGGTAATTGTTGGTTTTGCACATTATATCATTGATTCGGGCTAGTTCATGCATTGTGAGCCCATGTGAGCGAGACTGGAGTGTGATGACTGAGTGAGGCCGAGAGCCTAATATTGATTGACAGATATAGGATCGGGTTGCACGCCGCAACATGTTATATTGATTATGCCTAGATCTGGCTTATGATAGCACTTAGGTTGTAGGAGCCCCTTCGGAGTTTGTAACACACCCCCAGTGAGCGCAGTGATATTTGAGGGATGGATCTTCCTTGGACATGGATCTTGTCTGAAGTGTTTATTCTTGGAGATGGATCTTCTCCACGAGGCTGAATTGGCATGTTTCCATCGGTACTGAAGGACTGAGGTCAGTGACGTGTGTACATATTCTGGGATGGATCTTCCCTAGTAAATAAGGTGGGCCGTGATAGAATTCCACTCTTTGCTCACTTTTTATCAAACTCAGATGTTGATGTAACACATATCTAGGTGGGCACGTCTGAATATATTTTGTATTATAAGAAAATCATCATCAATTAAGTAGTTTATACTAATTGTCAACCAACCTCAACCTTCCTCCTCCGTCCAGACTTGAGATCGGCAACAAGAAGATTTTGAAAAAGGGCAAGTATAATTGCATATTTCGGCATTCATTTTCTAAAATAAAATGAAAGAAAATACTTTTTTATATCATTTTGTTAAAATAAATGAAAATACTTTTCAACGTTATGAAAAGAAAGTACTACTACTTTTTTTGCATGAAAAGAATATATTTATTTTGTTAAGATAAAAAAGAAAGTACTCTTAATAATATTTCTATTGAGTAAGGTGGGGGTTGGGATGGTAGGGCCGTAGGGGTGGGGGTTGGATGGGGTAGGGTGGTTTTGGGGTGGAAGTGGGTGGGAGTGTAGGGGGTGGGTTGGTGGGGATTGAGAATAGGGTGGAGAAGATTGAAAAAGAGTTTTGGAAAATGTTTTCTCTTCTCTTGATAAGGAAAATATTTTCCTCCTATTGTAGGATTTTTCAAAATATTTAAGCAACCAAATATGAAAAAAATAGTACATAGCACTTACAATATTTAGAAGGAAAAAAATACTCATGGTCAACTATAGTGAGAAAAAACATACAAAGGAAGAGGAGTTGGAATAGTAGCATTTTCAGTTTAAAAAATGATATCATGTATTTTGATTGAGCAAAAGTTGGAAGATAACTCAGTAGACTAACCTATATTTTATCCATGAATATCCATATTTCTACTGGTTAAATATAGGTTGAAGCCTAAATTTTATCCAACTTAACGATCACTCATTAAACCCACTAAAATATAGGCGGATTGACAAAATATGAGCTGATTTTGGCCGCACTAGTCTGACTCAAATGAACCAATCAAGAATGTCTGCTTCTTGCATACCTTAGGGATAACAGTTATATGAACATTTCTAAATTAGGAAAGGTATAAATAACTCCAGTAAATTATGATAGAACATTTGAAAAACAACAAAACATTGTGGGAATGATCTCTAAATACCCGTTCAGACATGCTAAATGTGAATATAAATCCCACACATTATTGCAGATCACATTAAAAGTAATTCACCACAATTCTTGATAAATATGACTATAAAATCTCACAAATTATTAGACTTAGAATTTTACAAGTTAAAAAGTTAAGGATACTTGGTCCTGAACTTTGAGTTTCAAGTTAAAAAGTTAAGGACACTTGGTCCTGAACTTTGAGTTTCAAGTTAAAAAGTTAAGGACACTTGGTCCTGAACTTTGAGTTTCAAGTTAAAAAGTTAAGGACACTTGGTCCTTAACTTTGCGTTCCAAGTTCAAAAGTTAAGGACACATGGTCCTTAACTTTGAGTTCTAAGTTCTAAAGTTAAGGACACTTGGTCCTGAACTTTGAGTTTCAAGTTAAAAAGTTAAGGACACTTGGTCCTTAACTTTGAGTTCCAAGTTCAAAAGTTAAGGACACTTGGTCCTGAACTTACAGTTCATGTACTTAATTTATACAAGGATTGCTCTATAAATATGTCCTGAATTTCCCATTCTCTTGACTTGCAGGATGGATACAATATGTAATATAGTTGCTTTTAATGGTAGATGGACTGCAGACTATAAGTATCTTGATCATCAAACAAAGCGTGTTCTAGTACTTGAGGCAATTCGATTTGAAGATTTCATTAAACATGTCATTGAAGTCTTTGAATTGGATAAATACAAGTTTGAAGCAATGATATGGTTTGATATCAACCTGGGAACAAGCAAGGGAATAATTGTATCCAAAGATTTATATCTTCACACATGTATAGAGTTACTAAAAAGTCATTCACTCTTCAAGGGCTGTCGCTTCATTGTTGATGTTTCGGAAAGAGTTTTTGGTTCTACAAGCACCTTTGAACATGTCAACAGAGAAAGAGTTTTTGGTTCTACAAGCACCTTTGAAAATGTCAACAGAGAAACTCAACATGACAATCAAAACAAATGCCAACAGATAATAAAAATAGATATGGTTGAAGCTCAACCAATAACTGAAGAGGTGCTTCAAACATTTGATTCTACTCAAGTGGAAGGACTAAGCATTATAGAGATTGACTATATGTCCTTAACTTTTGAATTTGTAACTTTAAGTTCAGGACCTATTGTCCTTAATTTTTGAACTTGTAACTCTAAGTTAACGACCAAGTGTCCTTAAGTTTTGAGTTTTTTAGTCTAAGTTAAGGACTACCTGTCCTTAACTTTTGTGCTTGTAACTTGAAGTTCAGGACTACTTGTCCTTAACGTTTGAACTTTTAGTCTAAGTTAAGGACCACGTGTCCTTAACTTCTGTTATACTGTATTTTCAGGTTTCTTTATATGTTTTATGCATATGGATCATCAATAGCTGGTTGGAATCATTGTAGACCAGTGATTGATATTGATGCAGCTTTTTTGAAGTCAAAATTTTGTGGTGTTTTAACAATTTCAGTTTTAAAGGATGCAAATAACCAAATATTCCCACTAGACTTTGGAAATGCAGAATCTAAAAATAACAATTCCTATGACTGGTACTTTAGTGAGCTTCGCAATGCAATTAGGAGTTGTGAGAATTTATTATTTTATCAGATAGGCATCTATCTATTGCATATGGCATTTCAAAGGTATATCCTGAAAGCCACCATGGGATTTGTATCTATCATTTGGAGCAGAACCTAAAGCGAAGGAAAGTGAAAGTAGATAAGAAGACTTTTGACTACTTGATGGAAGAACTACTGAAAATGTGGGCACGTTCTTGTAGTCCATGACGGAGATATGAAATGCTCACAAAAAACATATTTGAGTCAATGAATTTTGTGCTATTATAAGCAAGGGAGCTGCCTATATTAAGAATGATAGATTTCATCCAAGTGAAGCTACAACGTTGGTTTTATGAAAGAAGAAATGAAGCAGAAGGAAATTTTTATGACGTTTCTTGTTGGGTAGAAGAGGAATTGAATAAAAATATAGATTTAGCATTTAATTTAAATGTAAGTATTATATTCTTCGTTTAGCTTATTATTTTAATGATAATTTAACATAATGTACTAACTTATAATTTTTCAACATTGAAGGTCTTCCCTGTTGATTCATTGCATTCTAGAGTTGAGAAAGAAGGAATTACTTTCTTGGTGGACTTAAACAAAAGAACATGTGATTTTTTCAGTTTCAATTTGATGAATTACCATGCATACATGCAATTGCAGCTATCGAGAAGAGAAACATCAAGAAGTCCAATTTCTGCTCGCACTGATACTTAAAGAAATCTTGGCTGAAAACATATGAAAAACAAATACATCATGTAGGACATACTGATTCTTGGATTGTACCAGAGAGTGTTAAGTCACAAATTATTAAACCTTTATATTTCAAAGTGCCACCAGGTAGAAGGTAGAAGAAAAGGCATATTCCATCTACCGAGTCATCAAAAATAACATTTAAATGTGGTCATTGCAGAAGAATTGGTCATAATAGAACAGCTTGTATATATTCTCCGACAGTCCATCCATTTTCAAGGAAGCATAGAGAATAGTAGATATATCCACTTATGTTTATCTACTCTTTTAAGTTTTTGCTATAAATTGGATTCATTTAGATTGTTTTTATTTGAGCATGTCCTAAATTTTCAAAGTTTCTTTTCGGTTACGTGCTTTTTGTTTCTTTTACAAAAGTTGGTCCTGAATTTTTGAGTTCCAAGGTCAAAAGTTAAGGACAATGGATCCTGAATTTAGACTAACAAACTCAAAAGTTAAGGACAATAGGTCCTGAACTTAGGATAACAAGCCCAAAAGTTAAGGACAATAGGTCCTCAACTTCGAGTTCCAAGTTCAAAAGTTAAGGACAGGCAGTCCTTAACTTAGAGTTCCAAGTTCAAAAGTTAAGGGCACTTGGTCCTGAACTTTGAGTTCTAATTTCAAAAGTTAAGGACACTTTGTCCTTAAATTTAAGTTCCAAGTTCAAAAGTTAAGGACATTTGGTCCGTAACTTTGAGTTCCAAGTTCAAAAGTTAAGGACAATGGGTCCTGAACTTACATTTTCAAGTTCAAAAGTTAAGGACAGACAGTACTTAACTTAGAGTTCCAAGTTCAAAAGTTAAGGACACTTGGTCCTGAACTTTGAGTTCCAATTTCAAAGTTAAGTACTTTTGGTCCTTAAATTTGTGTTCCAAGTTCAAAAGTTAAGGACACTTGGTCCTTAACTTTGAGTTCCAAGTTCAAAAGTTAAAGATAATGGATCCTGAACTTACATTTACAAGTTCAAAAGTTAAAGGACAATAGTTCCTGAAGTCCTGAACTTAGACTAACAAGCTCAAAAGTTAAGGACAATAGGTCCTGAACTTAGGCTAACAAGCCCAAAAGTTAAGGAAAATAGGTCCTGAACTTTGAGTTCCAAGTTCAAAAGTTAAGGACACTTGGTCTTGAACTTTGAGTTCCAATTTCAAAAGTTAAGGATTTGAGTTCCAAGTTCAAAAGTTAAGGACATGTAGTCCTTAACTTTGAATTCCAAGTTCAAAAGTTAAGGACACTTGGTCCTGAACTAATACTTACAAGCTCAATACAGTTACTTTAAGAATTGCAAATGGACAAATTAATACTTAACAGAAACAAAGAAATTAATGCCTTCATATTACTTCTGAAACTATAATTTGGCACAGCTGTGACCAAAAATTATGCTATGCAAACAAAACAAAAGTGCCTTGTGAACAATTTACAAGATATTTCAGAATTCTTTACAACAATTTTATACCAAAAATCAACTACATATAACTTTATTTACAACTAAACTACAGCTCATTTGGGAAGGAAGTTTCGTTTTCACTATCATAATCATCGCCGACATTTTCTGGTGGTGTATCATAACCAGAATTTCTTTTTCACTCTCCATGTGCCCAAAGATTTGCTGCAAGTTCTTTTCCAAAGTTTGTTATGTCTTCAGGTTGGAATTTCTCCACATCCTTTTCCCATCATCAACAACTCCACATACTTGATTAGGAATGCATCACAATCAGTCCTAAGAAAAATGTAAGATACGGAGTCAATTAAAAAATATATTTAATAAAATAAATCTAAAGTACATATAAATTATATATCAAAATGACAACACCTACGATCCAGTTTGGTATGGTGATCTATGCCACTGAATATTAAATTTGTTGAAGGCATTTCCAAAAGACTTGTGATTTTTCTCAAACTGTGAGAACTTTAGCAAGTGGAGGATCATGCGTGCATACATTTCAATGTGATTCATTTCTTGCTCATATGGATCACTATATATGGAATCGTACACATCAATATTTTTCTCATTCAAGTCCAATACCCCCAAAAGAAAATGTGTCACAGCATCATTATCTTCTAAAGGAAGCCGAGATGGAAAAAAGATTTTGTTAAACTCTGTCCAAGAAATTCCACATCTACGATTGTCACCCCACACATATGGTGTCAGAACCAATTGATTATCACCACACCAAAACTCATTTGTATCATCTTCATTGAAATCCTTATATACAAGTAGCATACAGTTATCAAAAGGTATATATGTAGTTGTACAACGAAAAGGATGGGCGCAAGGGTGGTAGCATTCCTTCCTTCTCAAATAATACAGGGCAATGTCAATATGCTTCATAAAAAGGCAAAAATATACAACAAATCCATCAGTCATAAATAATTAAAAAACAATAAATTAAGAATAAACAAAAAAAATGCCTTGTGAATTATCAAACATTATCATCAAGTACAAAGTTATTGTCTGAAAGCTCAAGGAAGAACATTTTGCTACTGATTTTTTGATGGTACAATTTATATGGATTCTTTCTCACAACATTATCGTTAGCCTGTAATTCAATTTGTCCCCTGAAAATTTTGAAAATATCAAAGTTAGAAGTTAGTCCTCATTTCCTAATTAAGGATATCTAGGTCCTGAAATTAGGCCAAGAAGGTTAAAAGTTAAGGAAAATAGGTCCTGAAATTAGACTATCAAGCCCAAAAGTTAAGGACAATAGGTAGTCCTTAACTTACAGTTACAAGTTTAAAATTTAAGGACAGGCAGTCCTTAACTTATATTTACAAGTTCAAAAGTTAAGGACACTTGGTCTTGAACTTCAAGTTTCAAGTTCAAAAGTTAATGACACATGGTCCTGAACTTCAAGTTTCAAGTTCAAAAGTTAAGGACACATGGTCCTGAACTTAGACTTGGAAGTTCAAAAGTTAAGGACACTTGGTCCTGAAGTTTAAGTTTCAAGTTCAAAAGTTAAGGACACTTGGTCCTGAACTTTGAGTTCCAAGTTCAAAAGTTAAGGACACTTGGTCCTGAACTTAGACTTACAAGTTCAAAAGTTAAGGACACTTTGTCCTAAACTTAGACCAACAAGTTAAAAAGTTAAGGACAATAGGTCCTGAACTTAAAGTTACAAATTCAAAAGTTAAGGACACTTGGTCCTGAACTTCGAGTTCCAAATTCAAAAGTTAAGGACAATAGGTCCATAACTTACAGTTACAAGTTCAAAAAGTTAAGGACAATAGGTCCTGAACTTACATTTACAAGTTCAAAAGTTAAGGACACTTAGTCCTGAACTTAGACTTGCAATCTCAAAAGTTGAGAACACTTACGTTAGGATTGCAAGCTCAATACACTTAGTGCTAAATTTAAAATTACATGTTCAGGACACGAATTTATGAAATTAACAAATAATGAATACATTTAGGGACTTACGCTTTTTTGCGACCTTTCCTTTTCTCCTTGCCCAACCACCCAATGAATTTCTTCAATAAGTTTGCATCATCTTTGTCATAATGAAAAATATATGTACGAGTATATTTTAATTTTATCCATCACGTATACTAGGGAGTATTTTCATTGTGCGCCATCGATGTTCCTGTTTTTCTTTCCTGTTCAAAAGGAGATTTCAATTGCCAACTAAGCTTCTTATTCTTTTTCCCTCGACCAAGCTCTTTTTCAACATTTCTTTCAACTTCCATAGACAAACACTCATCAATGCTCATTTTTGTAGTTGGAGGAGTAGGAGTAAGAATAGAAAATGATGGAACATCAAAACCAATACTATCTCTCTTCCTTTTCCTAGTATATTGGTCAACGGCTTCATCTTTGTTTTTCTCTGCAGATAACACTACACATATATTAGTTTGCTGCAAGTCGTCAATTTTACGACAATTGTCAAATGAAGAGACAAAGACTAAGGACATAATTTTTTAAATGTACTGGAAATTTCAATTATGAATATAATATTAAGGACACAATCAATACCTATGTTGTCCACGCTGCCTTTTTGTATTTTTTCAACAGACAATTGAGTTGACATATTGGTTGCATTTTCTTTATCTTGCACCTGTGCATTTTCTTTATCTTGCACCTGTGCATCATGTTCTTCGATTGCAAGTTCACAAGATTCTGCAAAATATTTACAAGAGTTAACACAATTAGTACTTGTTACTAATCTTTGATTAAAACAAACATGTATAAAATTAAAAAAAAACTTTGTATAACCTTTTGCAACTGTCAAGATCATGCCAGTTAAATCATTATCTTCACTAGCATTTTCATGACTTCCAATATTGTCGGTAAGAGAGCGAGGTGTAGAGAGATCATATATTCCTTCTATACATTTGCAAATAATCTCACTTACGCTTGTACCTTGGGTATTTTCTAAGTCTTGAGATTGTCCTCCACTTCTCTCTTGATAGTCCACTCCATCTTCTTTCGTTGCAGCTTCAAAATATTCTGTAACATTTACAATTAATACCCTTTACTAATAGTTTACTAAAACTAACATTTAACATATCATGAAAATTTCATCTAACCTTGATTGGCATCATTTTGATTTCCAAATTTCTCTCTAATTGAGAGACGTGTAGAGAGATCATATATTCCTTCGACACATTTGCATACAATCTCACTTGCACTTGTTCCAAATGGATTTTCTAAATCCTGAGATTGCACTCCACATTTACAAATTATTTCTGCTACTTCTATCTCTTTTGGATTTTCCTGGTCTTGACATTCTACTACATCTTGAACTTCCACTCCATTAATAGATTCTACATATATTTGTAATCACAAAAAAATTTATATGTATTACGCTATTGAATATAAATTTCAATGACAACAAATTCAAAATCTATATCTAAGAGTGCCAGTATCAGTTTCATCTTCTAGATGCGCATCTCTATAATCACTTTTGTGATGACCCAAGGGATCATTTTATGAATTAAGACTTTGTTCTAGGCTTATTATCCATAAAAAGACTAATGTTAATTACCTCAATTTGCATGCGCAGTCTGCGCGTGAAACCGGAAAGCTTTTATGTGAAAATATAAGAAATAATAAATTTTAGAATTAAAATTTGGTTTAGTTGACTTGAGTCAACATTTTTAGTAAACGAATCCGGATCTATGTTCCGATAATCTCGGGAGGTCCGCAGTAAAATATGGACTTGGGCGTATGCCCGGAAATGAATTCCGAGGTCCCAAGCCTTAGAAATCAATTTTTGAAAGAAATTGTTTTGCTGAATTATTAATAAAATAAAGAAAAGAATTAATGTTTGAAACCATTGGTATCGGGCTCGTATTTTGGTTCCGGAGCTGGTACAGATTTGTTATAGTATTTGAATACTAACTGTGAAGTTTGGTGAGAATCGGAGTTTATTTGACGTGATTAGGACGTCCGGTTGAGAAATAGCGAAATTGAAGTGTTCTTGAGAAAAATGATGAGTTTTGAGGTTTAATTCATAGTTTTACATGTTATTTTCATGACTTGATCACACGATCAAGTCCTTATGATATTTTTAGACTTGCGTGCATGTTTGTTTTAGAGCCCAGAGGGCTCGGGTGAGTTTCGAATAGGTTTGGGTTGTGTTGCGCTCGTTCTTTCTTATGCTTCGATGTCATTTCTTCAATCATGAATGACATCATATTGAACAAATGAGCTCCAATTTCTGTTTTGAATGAAGTATTAGATCTGTGTCGTAATTATAGACCCGTAGCAAAAAGAATCGTTGAATTTGGACATCGTATGAGGATTTTATGGTCATTTTACTAAGGTTGCCAGATTTTTCTGATTAATTATGAAATTGCCACTGGCAGCGTATTTAAAAATCTGCACTAATTACAAATATTAAAACCTACATATCTCATTCATTATAAGGTCAAATTGAGTGATTCAAAAACCTAACTTGACCAAAGTTTCACAAGGAATCCAGTGGACACATAAAAATTGAGTTTCGAGATCGTTTGGTACGAGAAATGAGGCAGAATAGCTGGCAAAAAAAATATATAAAACTAGGGTTTGTTCATTCGGTCATATTTTGAGTTGGGGCGCTCGGATTTGGGCGATATTCACCATAGGGATTGGGATAAGTGTTCTCTACTCATTTTTTTGGTTATATTTCAATTATTCAATGTTTTTCATCACTTTTAAATCAAAAACTAAAAAATTTCATGGTAAAAATTGAGGGTTTGAGTAGAATTAGGAAATTTTGTAAAAATCGAATCTTTGACTCGAATTGAGGTCGGATTTCTAAACTAATTATATATTCGGACTCGTGGGTGAATGGGTGAACGTAAATTGGTCCAAACCCCGAGTTTGGACCAAGCAGGCCCGTGGTCGGGTTTTAATTTTTTTTTTTAGAGAACTTAGAAAAAAATATAATTTTCAGTAAAGTTAGTTCCTTTAGCATTAATTAATGATATTAAGTTAATTATGGTTAGATTCGAGTTTATTGGAGGTGAATTCAAGAGGAAAAGCTATAATTGAACAGTGAGTGGCCTGCGAAGTTAAGGTAAGTGCTTGGTTTAACCTTGACTTGAGGGAATAGGAATCCCCAACCTGATTGTTATGTGAAATTGCTAGTGTGTAATGTATAGGTGAGGTGACGAGTACATATGCACTACCAAATTGTTGTTTACCATGATCCCTTTTTCGTTTTCAATTTATTTTCTTCCCGGCTTAACTGTTTTATGATTGTTGAGGTTTATATGGTCAAGTGATGATCTTTGCTGTAATAAATCTAAGACCTGAATAAGAGTCACATGTACTTTTGTCTTGATGTTATATAGATCAAGAATGCAGTTGGATTATCGTTTTTATATTTTTCTTTTGAAGAATTAGTGAAGTCTTAAACCTTAGATCAATAAACAAACAAAAAAAGGTATTGATAATATTGTAGAGTAGGACCCCAGAATTTAAAAATGTAAAACGGTAGGATAAGATAAACTATTTGGAGCTCATTAAATTTAGGTCATGAGTGAATAGATGAAAATATTCATTTATAGGCGGCTTTTAGAAATATGTTCATGTAACGACCCGACCGGTCGTTTTGAGCTTTAGCATGTCGTTCAGTGGTTTGAGGCTGCAAGCAGCTTCGTTTCAGGTATTACGACCCGTGGACGTGGTCGGAATTGAATTTCGGGAAGTTTAGAGTTAATTTGGAAAGAAAATTCTCAATTCGGAAGCCTTAAGTTGGAAGAATCAACTAAGATTGGAATTTTGAGCAAACGACCTCCGAATCAGGATTTGAAGGTTCCTGCAGGTTCGTATGATGATTTAAGACTTGGGCGTATGTCCGGATCATGTTTTGGATCCGGGAGCGTTTCGGCGTATATTATGGAAGATAGAATTTTAGAAGAATTTCCTAAGTTTGGCTTGGAGCGCATTTCAGTGATATTGATGTCCGCTTGGGATTCCGAGCCTGGGAATAGCTCTGTATGGTGATTCTGGAGTTGGGAGCACGATCGAAAGTGAATTTGGATGTCCGTAGGTAATTTTGAAGTCATTTGGCTAAAGATAGAAATTTGAAGGTTTTTGAGAAATCCGACCGGAAGTGGAAATTTTGATATCGAGGTCGGAATGCAATTCCGGAAGTTGGAGCAGGTCCGTAATGTTGAAAATGACTTGTGTGCAAAATTTGAGGTCAATCGGACGTGATTTGATAGGTTTCGGCATCGAATATTTAACTTTGAAGTTCTAAGTTCATTAAGCTTGAATCGGGTTGTGATTCGTGATTTCGATGCTTTTTGATGTGATTTCAAGGCTTGACTAAGTGCAAATGAGGTGTTGGGACTGGTTGGTAGTTTTCGTTGAGGTCCCGGGGGTCTCGGGCGTGTTTCGGATGCTCAACGGGTCGATTCTTGCCTTGTCAGAGTTGTTGGTTTTCTGGTGTGAGTGCAGCAGGTTTTTACTCAATGCGATCGCGTGAGTGGGATCACATATAAGGATTTGGAGGCTGCTGGGATTTGGCTTATGCGATCGCGTGGCAGTGTATGTGATCGCATAGAGGAGGATTTGGAGGCCCTGGGAATTTGCTTATACGATCGCGGGGAGTTGTTTGCGATCACATAGAGGTAATTTGTGAAGGTTGTTGGGTTGGCCTATACGATCGCATGGTCTTGTATGCGATCGCACAGAGGAAATTTTGGGTGCTCTTGGGATTGGCTTATGCGATCTTGTGAAGGGGAGTGTGATCACATAGAAGGGGTAGTCTGGGCAGAATGTTTTATAACCGTGATTTTTGGCGATTTCCTCGCTATTTCATCTTGGCATAGGCGATTTTGGGAGGCTTCAAAGAGGGATTTTCATCATGAATTACAAGGTAAGTAATTCCTTCATGTTTCTAAGTTAAATACAAGGTTATTACATGGAATTATACATGAGAATTTGTAGGAAAATTGGGAAATCTTGAAGAAAACCCAGAAATTTGTATTTGGATTTTAACCACGAATTTCAACATGGAATTTAGAGTAAATTGTATATTTGAACTAGTAAAGCTATGGGTAGAATATATCTTCGAGAAACTTCAGATTCCGGGCACGTGGGCCCGAAGGTATTTTGGTCAATTCGCTGAGCGGGGTTGGAAAATTATATAATTTGGAATTGTTGCAAATATTAGAGTATATTTTCATTGGTGTGTCGTTGTTTGGATAATTTTGGGGCGTTATGCATCCATTGGATTCGTCTGGAGAGCTTGGAAGCCGGTTATGGAATTTCACAGTGAGGTAAGTCTCCTTTCTAACTCTGTGATGGGGAATTGTCCCCCTAGGTGAACTAATTAAGTATGTGCTATTATCTTCGGGGGCTACGTACGTACGAGGTGACGGGAGTCCGTGCGTAGCTATTATTATGCCATGTCCGGGTAGTCTACGACCCACTAGTATGCCTTATGTGTTGTACATGTGATCCCGCCACTAATATTAGGTTGTTAATGCTATTGAATCGGTAATTGATTTCCTAAGAAGACTAGACTGTACCTTTCATAATTATTTAGAAAGAGAAATGATTCCTCCGTGGATAATTGTATACCTGCTAAGGTTATATTATTGAATATTATTAAACTTGGCAAATGAGTTTCAAAACAAAGATTTAAAAGCTATTTTTCATGTTCCTTTGAGAAGAATTTTACCACTTTCTTGAGCAACTGTTTTCTTGATAAAAATGCGGATTTATTATGTGAATATGTGTACATATGAGCACTTGAGTCGCAGGTATGATTTTTGAGCAGGCTAGCCTTATTATTTTTATGTTGACCGCGTCGCATGATCGACTCGCGAGCGTGGGAAAATAGATGCATCTATGGTTCGAGTCGTTCGAATCTTCGACAGTGCACAGTTTATTATTGTTGGTCCGCGCTGTTTGACCCTCGGCATTGCTTGCGCATGATATTTACTGCGTATTTGCTGTGATTTTGCCTGATTACTGGCATGGAATTTTAAGTTGTCACATGAAATGACAGAGATTTAAAGTTGTTAAAATTTTTGGAAGAAGTTGTTCCTTCCGGTTGATTATTTTTTATTTGATTAAATCACCCATGTTTGATTAATTGTTATTGAAATGACGAAGAGTTAAAGTGTTAAATGTGGAAGGCTTGATATTATTCATTCCTGATTTTAATAAATTACCTATGATAATCATGCTTAGTGTCACACTTGAATATACTAAATTGACCTCTAGCAAGTGTCTAAATCGACCTCTTGTCACTACCTCTATGAGGTTAGGCGGATGACTTACTGAGTACACGTTGTTTTCGTACTCATGCTACACTTGTTGTGCATTTTTATTGCACAGGTACTTTCACAGCGATGTGGCTGGTTTGGGGACTTAGGCGAGCTACATCATCCGTAGGCGATCCGCAGCTGATAGAGTCTCCCTCGTATTGTATTCATTTTGTTTTAAATTTCATTGTCCAATTTGTATCTCGGACAAGCTTTGTAATGATTGTAAAAAATCTTAGAAATTGCTCATGTACTTGTGACACCGGGTTCTGGGAAGTGTTTGGGATTTACTGTAATAAATCAAAATTGTTTACCTGTTGTATTTACTTAACGGAAATTTTTGTTCAGTTATTATGTAATAAAGTGAAAGGTAATGATTTCAAAAATGCTAAAACAGGAAATTTAACTTAACAATTTAAATGATTGGCTTGCCTGACAATAGTGTTCGGTGCCATCACGACCTTATCGTTTCGGGTCGTCACAACATGGTATCGGAGCACTAGGTTCCCTTAGGTCTCACGAGTCATGAGCAAGTCTAGTAGAGTCTTGTGGATAGGTACTGAGACGTCTGTACTTATCTTCGAGAGGCTACCGGGCTGTTAGGAGTACTTCCCTTCTTGATTCCTCATCGTGCGATTTGATTCCTTTAAGGCTTATGCCTATGTTTATTCCTACTCAATCTTACGCGTCGCGAAGAGCTTGTTATGAATCGGGAATGTGAGGAATCGAAATGGTGCTACGGATATGATGCAAGATGTTTTCCATGTGTAATTAGTTGGGGTTGTTGTGGTGGCCCTGCAGAAGGGTAATATGTTGTTTCAGCTCAGTAACTGTGTTTCTAAGAGCCTTGAGGTTATGCTCAGGTTGTGATGATGTTTACGATTGGTTATCGCGCGATGTGGGTGTGAGGGTAAGACGCTTGTCCATATGTTAAGTCCTGATGAATGGTTTGAAGGGAGGTCTTCTCAGAGTGTGATTTTGATATTTCGGTATTTTAGTTCCGGCAGAGGAAAGGCATTTGGATTATGAATGGTCCTGTTGGGGTTGATAAAGTAGTGAGACTTGGTGTTTTCAAGTAAGGTGGAGTATTCACCTGTGACGTGTTATCGTCGTCCTTGATCGAATGGAATGTGTTAAGTTCGTCAGTGCCATGGTTTCTTCGGGTGCATGGGGCCAAATTATGGTGAAGAAGTATTGAAGAATGCGGTTAGCAGAGAATGATATTGAATTGAGGCTAGGCGGTGGTTCCATTTCTAGGAGGCCAGGTGTAAGAAGCGGAAGTCGAGCAGTCGCAAAGTGGGGGAGCGGCAGCATAGTGGTGAATTAGAAGGTATATTAGCGCAGTTAGTACATGTTCATGGGGAGTGGACAGACTGGTAAGGTTGGTAAATGAGAACGGGCTTAGGATGGAGTATTGATGGCGTATAGATAGTGCAATATAGTGTCGTTGGAAGGTGTCAGTTGGTGAATTACATAGGTGGGTTACCTCCTATGAGTAGGTTAGCGGTCGTGTGGTTGGAAAGTCTATGTGAGGGATTCTAGTGGTTGTTCGGTAGGAGGCAAGATGTGTGAATGATGCTAGAGAATTTGAGTAATTAGGGAGTGCTAGTAAGAGAATTTGGAAGAATTGGACGGATCGTTTGAGCAAGATTCATGTTAACAAAGGAGAAAGGATCTCAGCAGGGTCTAGAGTGGTGCCAGGAGTAGCTTCGGGCTAAGTGGGGGAGTACCACCACCTGCAATTGGGCTGTAGGATTGTGTTCTCATGGGGTTGCGGATTGTCGGCATATTGGCAAGTTAGTACAGCTAAGGGAAGGGAGTAGAATGGTAATTGTGCATGGGATTTGATGAATGTGTGCAAAGGTTGGTCCTATCAGACCAGGGTTAGGCTTTAGGAAGATTCAGAATTTTGCTTAATGCATAGGCGAGTTGTAAGGGTAGTGACTCAGTCACGTACTTCATTGAGAGGATGTTCATGTGCTAGAAGAGCCTTGGAGTTGATTGTATTCGGGGCCAGTCACAGTGGGTGACTCTCCATAGCGGCCCTAATGAATTCAAAAGTTAAGAATGCGGGCGTTTAAGGGTTTTGGGCAGCAGTATGATTAAGAGTCGAGATTTTGCAGTATAATTCCTGAGAAAGGGGAAATAATTGGAGTGTTCTATGTTATTTTCAGCATGCATGATAGTATTGGAGAAGTGAGAGAAATAAATCCGGGTTGTAGAAAGATTGTCATGAGGGTATGAGACGGGTTGCGGGATTTAGGCAGCATGGTCTCGTGAATCAAGGTCACTCGGGATGAGTGAGGGTTGCGTTTGTTATGAGTTGGAGGAAGTTACTATTATTCCTGAGGAAATTAAAGACAATTAAAAGAAGATAGATTGATTAGCCATTGTTGAAATGGCACATGTACGAAAATGATCAGTTTCGTCAGTATAATTAAATTATGCATGTGGTTTGGGCCGGTATGTGCGGGGTTGGTCGGCCATTGTAATAGAGTTCATGTGGGAGAATTCGAATGTTATGGCTTGTCAGGTGTAGGCGGATCCCGGAAGGGTTATTGTGGTTCAGACCACTACTTAAGGATTTGCATGTATAGTGATTGTGGGAATTCACTTGTGTGTTGTGGTGGTTCTCTTGAATTGAGGTAAGAAAAAGGTTTCTATATGATGAAGTGTTCACCCTATTAGTGGTTCGGAAGATATGATGGAATTCTTGCGCTATATCATATTGGTATGTTAGGTGCGGTAAGCACTATGTAACTGGAAGTAAGGAATCGAGGTTGCGGTTCGGTGTTGACAATGACAAGGAATTCATGAGCTCGGATGAGAAAAAATAAGGGATTTGAATGTTTAGAGTAAGCTGGTGTTGTCTTCAGTGTCACCTGAGAACGGTGTTTGGTGAAAGAGTCTTGGCATCCTAGTTATGGGTTATTGAATTGTTTTACAACATTAGTGTGGGCAGTGGTGGATGTGCAGACTTGATACCTGGTGTGGAAGGTCGTGGGAGCATAACAACGAGAAGATTATATAAGTGTGACATGTAGTCACTTAATGGATTGAAGTTTTGGACTGAATATAAAGAAGTGCATTATTGCTTATTTGAGAATTTATTTTTGGAAGGCGTTCAGTTCATTTGGTTGTGGATTGTGGGGTGTTTATCCCGGCTATGATGGTTGTTCTCGCGTATTATGAGAGAAAGTGGGTTAATATGGACCCAGGTAAAGCTATTAGTTTAGTTCAGTGCGAGCAAGGTAGACTCGATGTTTGTGGATGGATTTAAATATGATTATGGGCTCCGTATGAGCCAGGCATGTTCATTTCAGTAGAGCGCTTTTCATGGAAAGGTATTAGAACAACAGATGTTGTTCCGTCTTCGTCAAATTCATGTGATTATATGATTGTGCCATGTGAGTTGTGAAACGGCTTGATAATTTCTTATATGTTGAGACCTCCGCGTAGTGATGATGTTATGTGAGCAGAAAAGCTCTTGAGATCCAGTATATATATATATATATATATA